>PVKU01011992.1:0-38989 GCA_004027475.1 Anoura caudifer
ATTCTCTGTCCTATCTGCTGGATTCTGAGCTCTTTGAGAACCTCAGCACAAAGGTATGGTTTAGCTCTGAAACCACAGAACTCACACCCTGCTTCACAGAGTGTACATTGGAATGAAATATTACATTAGGTTTTCATCTTCGCTTCCTCCTTTGCTATTTATCCCCTCTCTGTTCCCATTATGTCTTCCTTTCCTATTGTATTTCTTCAGTTTTTTCATTAAGCTATGCCAAAATCCAGTTCTATTCCTGACCTTTCCTAATATATAATACAATCACCAGTCCTTTGAAGTCAATTTGAGGTTGGATTTTATCTTATGTGCAGCCAAAAGTGTACTCACACAATAATTTGTACCAAGTTGTTACTGGTAGAGGCTGCAGCAGAAGATACAAGTTAAAAAACAAAACAAACAAACAAAAAAACTGTAGAGCCCTGGCTGGCGTGGCTCTGTTGGTTGGAGTGTAATCCTGCAGCTCAGTTCCTGGTTGGGGCACCTACCTATGTTGCAGGTTTGATCCACAGTTCCGGCTCATTAAATCCCTGGTCTGAGCACGTATGGGAAGCAACCAATTGGTTTTTCTCTCTCACATTGATGTTTCTCTCTCTCCCTTCCTGTCTCTCTAAAAGCAATGAAAACACATCCTCAAGTGAGGATTAAAAAAAAGGTAGAGTATGAGAGTATGTTGGCTAGATCTACACTTCCTCAAGAAAGTTTCTACAAAAATAATAAGCTGTATCTGAGACTGGCTAGAGTGAAAATTAATTAGCATATAATTATGGAAATGAAATTACCATAAAATAATCCTTTTATCTAATTAGTAAATACTAAAAATTCCTTTAAATCTAAAAAAGGAAAGATTGATAATATATAGTATTGGGGAGAGTTTGAGTATCTCATTGAGTATATGTGCTGGTATACATTTGTCCAACTATGTTACCTAGTAAAATTAATGATGAATATAGCCTAAAACCTAAAATCCCACTACTAGATAGTATACAAGAAAACTTATTCCTAAGGATCCATGAAGATGAATGTTTGTTGAAGAATTATTTGTACTAGGACAGAATTAGAAGGCTCCCTAAAATTTCAAAACAAAGAAACAGGCAATTTGATTAGTAAATTGTGGCATATTTATTCAGTGGTATACTATAACAGTTAAAATATGTATCAAGATGGATATTTACCTATTGATATGTTCGGTATGAAATGATTTAAATGAAATTTGAAAACATGCAAAATGACATTATATATAGTTATGGATACAGACATATATAGTAATAGTATGAAAACATGCACAGGAAGGGATGGGTAAATGGAATTTGGAAAGAAGTACACAAGTATCTATCTCTAAAACATTCTACATATTCAATAATATATAAATCAAGTAGTGCTTAGTAGGCATTGTGCTGGTATAAAATGGAAGCAAGAGATTGTTCTCATTAGTTGATGTCTATGCCATACTGGTCTTTAACTCTTTTGAATATTGCCTCTGGAAACCTTATAAAATATTAGGATTTGATAAGTATGGAGAGTGTGTTAAAAAGTCTTTGTTATGTTATAATCTGTACATTAATGCATCTTAAGTATTTCACAGTGAAACCTAAAATTCTATTAAAAGACATAAAAGATGACCTGAGTACATGAAAAGATATATCACATTTATGAATGAAATGATTTAACACTATAAAGATTTCAATATCTCCCAAATTTATCTATAAATTGAGTGCCATCTCAGCTAAAATCCTAGCAAGAATTTTTTAAAGGGGCAACTAGACAAACTAATTCTAATATATATATATATATATATATATATATATATAAGGATAATGATACATATAGTTAAAACAAATTTGGAAAAGAAAGCAAAAGTGATGGAGTCTCCTTACCAGATACAAAGAATACTGGAAAATACATAGTTTTTATTATTGTTGACACTATTACAGATGTCCCTCATTTTCCTCCCTCTTGCCTCCCCTCCACCCAGCCCCTGCCCTTCCCCCCCTGGCCTTCACCACATTGTTATCTATGTCCATGGGCTATGTATGTATGCCTATTCATTCTTTGGCTAAATTCTTCTAGTGCCCCCCACCCCTCCCTAAAAAGTGTACTACTAACACAATAACAGATCAATAACTTATTGGAACAGAGTAGATAATCCAGAAACAGATTGATGTTACAGGGATACTTGACTTATGGCAGAGATAAATCACTGAAGGTTTGATAGATTATGTACGAAATGGTGCTGGGAAACATGGTCTCTATATATGTTTTTAAAAGTTTTTATTTTTATGTCTCACATATACAAAAATTTTAAGTTTTAAACACTTATGTGAGAGCATACAACTATAAAGTCTTTGAGGATATCTTTATTATAGAAAATATATTATGATTTTTGAGGTGGGAAAGAATTTGTTAAACAATATTCAAACAGCACAATCTATGATGATAGAATATATGAAAATGCATCAAATTTAAGTATTTTTGGTTGAAATAGATAAAGAAAACCGATGGATACAAGACAGGCAGAAAATTGCAATGTCTGTAAAAAATGACTGACACCCAGAATACATAAATAATTCCTGAAAGCCAGCAAAAAATGATGCACAAAATCTTTTTTTCTGCTAGAAAAATTGTGTACAAAATAAGTTAGAACTATCAATAGACATTTCTTAAAACTATATAACTTAATAATTAATAAATACATGGAGAAACACCCATTATCACTGGCAATAAGGTAAATGCAAATTTTCAAAATAAAACTTTGGTCAATATCTATGAAATGGGGAAATTAGCAAATCAGATAATGTAAGTTGATGGTGAGGATATGAAGAAATGGAAACCTTCAGTTGAGAATATATACCAGTAAAGTCATCTTAAAGAGCACTCTGACAGTATTAAATGCAATATAGTATCCATATGCATTGTAATTGAGCAGTGCTACTCCAGAGAAGCTCTCTTAGGCCTATCAAGTCATATGTATTGTATGTTTATTACAGTATTATTTGTGGTGGCAAAAAGTTAGGACAACCTAGGACTGTATAATCATGAAATATATATGTAAAATATTGCATAAGCATTTAATAGAATCTTATGCAATGGAAAGATAGAATCAAATATACATATAACAACATGGAGAGTTATCAATGTAATGTTAAATAAAAGAGTACTTAGTAGAATGAGATTTAAAATACAGTGCCCTTCGGAGACTCCCCTTTAAAATGATAGTATAAGGCCCCCAATAGACAACCCTTCTCCATTAATTGCATCTATAAACTCTGAACATAATAGTTTTAAAATTCTATTTTATTTATTATGCTGTTACAGTTGTACCTTCACCCAGCATCTCCAACACCCTCAAGGCAATCCCCCCCCTTGTTCATGTCCATGTGTCATGTCTATAAGCTCTTTGGCTTCTCCATTTCCTATACTGTGCTTTACATCCCCATGAGTATTCTGTAACTACCTATTTGTATTTTTTAATCCCTTTATCTGTTCACCTATTCCCCCACTCACTCCCTCCTATGTGGCACCATCAAACTGTTCTCTGTAACTATGCTTCTGTTTCTACTCAGCTCATTTGCTTAGTTTGTTTTTTAGATTCGATTGTTAATAGATATGTACTAATTGCCTTTTTATAGTTCAGTTTTGATCTTTTTTTCTTAAATAAGTCCCTTTAACATTTCGTATAATGCTGGTTTGGTGATGAAGACCTCCTTTAGTTTTTTTCTTGTCTTGGGATGTCTTTATCTGCCCTCTATTCTAAATGATAGCTTTGCTGGATACAGTAATCTTGGTTGTTGGTCCTTGCTCTTCATGACTTTGAATACTTCTTGCCAATCCCTTCTAGGCTGCAAGGTTTCTTTTGAGAAATCAGCTGAGAGTCTTATGGGAACTCCCCTGTATGTAACTACCTCCTTTTCTCTTGCTGCTTTTAAGATTCTCTCTGCATCCATCTCTCTTTGCTTCGTGGACTTGTGTGTCTATTTTCTTCACTAAATTAGAAAAATTTTCTTTCATTATTCTTTCAAGTAGATTTTCAATTTCTTACTCTTTCTCTTCTTCTGGCACCCCTATCATGTTTGCACAGTTGAAGTTGTCCCAGAGGCTCCTTACACTATCCTTGTTTTGGGGGGATTCTTTTTTCTTCTTGTTATTCTGGTTTGTTATTTTTTTTTGCTGCCTCATGCTCCAAATCATTGATTTTATTCTCAGCTTCATCCACTCAACTGCTGAATCCCTGTAAATTGTCCTTTATTTCAATTAGTGTATCCTTCATTTCCAAATGGATCTTCTTTATGCTATTGAGGTACTTGCCAAGTTCCTTATAACCAGTGTTTTGAACTCTGCATCTGACAGATTGCTTATCTCCAACTTGTTTAGTTCTTTTTCTGGAGTTTTGTCCTGTTCTTTCATTTGGATCATGCTTCTTTGTCTCCTCATTTTGGCAGCCTCCCTGTGTTTATTTCTATGTATTAGGTAGAGCTGCTATGACTCCATGTTTTGGCAGCATGGCCTAATGTAGTAGGTGTCCTGTAGGGTCCAGTGGCACAGCATCCCCTATCACCTGAGCGGGGTACTTGAGGCACACCCTTCATGTGGGCTGAGTAGTTGTCCTTTTGTAGTTGAACCTTGATTGCTGTTGGCAGCTCTGTGGGAGGGATTTACCCAGGCCAGTCTGTAGCAAGGACTGGCTGTGACCACTGACCACCCTCCATCCTCCATGGAGGATAAGCTGTGCAGGGGCCCACTCCACAGAGCAGGGCTTACTTCAGCAGGATTTTGGTGCCCACTTGTGTTCTGTGTGGAGCCACTAGGCATAAGCTATAAAGTGACCTGCAGCTGCCTGCTTCTTGTGCTTGGCTTAGAGTTGTCCTAGCAAGGCCAGGTGGTAAACTAAGGCCAGCTACTGCTAGTGCCAGACCTAGCACCACTTAGCAAGGTACGGGAGCTTGCTGAGTCCAGCTGCTGCTTGTTTGAGAGGATTTAGGAAGATTAAAATCATGAGCCAAGACAAGTCATTCACATAGAAAAGCCACTGTTAACCACTTGGGTGGTCCTGTAAATTTGGTGGGGCACAGTCTCAAGGCAGGGGAAACAGTGTGAGCTAGGTTGATGGAGTCTCAAATATGGTGCCCACCATGGTCTGTGGCTGTATGTGGGGAAGACTCATAAGAGGAGCAATGGTCCCTGCCAACAAATCTATCTTGGAGAAAGCTGTCCCTCAGCTCTTGCCCTGATGCCAGAAACTTCAGTTTCTCCCTGTATGTCAGTGGTACCTTTCAAGCTGCTGCCTTGGTACTAGAGCTCAGCTGGTGTGAGTCTGAGTAAGTCTATGTGCAGGCCCTTAAAGAGAAACTGCCTGGGAATCCAGAATTTTCTTCCACCAACTCATTCTCCACTGCTTTTTGCAGCCAGAAGTTTTGGAGACTTATCTTCCTGGCACTGAATCCCTGGGATGTGGTGCCTAGTATGGGTCTGGGACCCTTGTTCCTGAGATATCCCCCCTAATCTTTATCCTCCACACATGGATGTGAGACCAGCCAGTTCCACGTCTCCATCCATCCTACCTGTCTGAATGGATGTGGTTTCTTCTTTAATTCTGTGATTGCAGGACCTCCATTCAACTTCATTTCTGCTGGTTCTGAGTGATGGTTGTTCTATAGTTTGGTTGTAATTTTGATGTGGTTGTGAGAGGAGGTGAGCCATGTTTGCCTCAGCTGCCATCTTGGAGATCTCCCCTGAACAAAAATTTTAAAAGATAAATAATTCTAGCTGAGGTCTCTGTGAAGTAACTAAAACCAGGCAGATGGTGGAGGATAGTTAAAACATAGACAAATGACCTGCATGAGGGTAACTTACCCAGAATATTTTTCCTTCTCAGCCTCACAATAACAGTGTGTCCCACTCATGGATTGGAGCAGTACAGGTAGCTAAAACTCTAATGGAAATTCTGCTGTCTTTCTGGCCAGTGGAACCATAAAAAGTAGCCTGGGTATGATGTAGTACCAGTGAGAAATCTCAGGAAGAAAAGAGATAGAGAAATAATCCCCAGATCTGTAAATGAAATAACACAACCTACAGTCTAACCACAGATTAATGATTACTTTTATTTTAGTGTGTTAGGAACAGTTAACATGAGATCTATCCTTTTAACAAACTTGTAAGTTTGCAATACATTATTGTTGACTATAGCTACAATGTTGTACAGCTCAGATCTCTAGAGCTTATTAATCTTGCTTAACAGTAACTTTATGCCCTTTAATTAGTAAGGTTCCCCCTACCCTTTGCCCTTATCAACGACCATTCCACTCTTTGATTCTATGATTTTGGCTATTTTAGATATCTTATATAAGTGAAATCATGAAGGATTTGTCTCTGTGTGATTGGTTTATTTCAATAGCATAATGTCCACACAAGCTTCATCCATGTTGTCACACGTTTCAAAATGTCCTTCTTTTTTAAGGCTGAATAGTATTCCATTGTGCATATATACATTTTTAATCCATTCATCTGGTATTGTGAATAGTGTTGCAATGAACATGAGAGTATAGATATTTCTTCAAGATAATGATTTTGTTTCCTTCAGCTATATACCCAGTAATGGAATTGCTGGATTAAATGGCAGTTCTATTTTTAATTTTTTTAGCAATCTTCATACAGTTTTTCATAGCAGCTGCACAATTTTGAGGCAGGAGATAGGAAGGAGGAAATTCTGGAGGTGCCCCAGGGCTAAGATAAAGGACATTGATACAGGACAGAAACCCTGTTCTAAGGCCAGTTGTTCCCACTTACTGAAAAAGCACTGACTCATGGTAACTCATAAATGCACCTGTGAAGAAGATGCTACATGATCCCTGCTTCATTATAATAAATCAACATTGTGCAACTCCCGTCTCCAGTGGTCAATCAAGGAAAATCATGGGAAACCACATGTGCAGTAGCTTTAAAGTAGTACAACTACTTGTACATCTGCAATAAAACCCTGCCAAAACTAGCCAGGAAGGATCCGCCCTATAAGAATAGAATATCTCCAGCTCCTGAGGTCAATCTCTGCTTGGAGTTGAGCTGCTCCCATGTTCTGTGGAGTGTACTATCACTTAATAAATCTGCTCTCTCTCTTTCTGCTACAAACTCTGTGTGATCGGTTCAATTCTTTTTTTAAGTATATTTTATTGATTATGCTATTACAGTTTTCCCAACTTTCCCCTTTATCCACCCTCTGCCCTACACCCCCAACCCTCCAGCATTCCCTCCTTTAGTTCATGTTCATGGGCTGTACATATAAGTTCTTTGACTTCTCTGTTTCCTATACCATTCTTCTCTCCCCATCTATTTTATGCCGACCAATTATGCTTCTTATTCCCTGGACCTTTCTCCTGTATTCTTCCCTTCCCCCTCCCCAATGAAAACCCTCTATGTGATCTCCATTTCTCTGATTCTGTTCCTGTTCTAGTCGTTTGCTTAGTATTTGTTTTCATTGTTGTTGATGTTCTTGTTGTTGTTGTTTAGGTTCACTTGTTGCTAGTTGTGATTTTGTTGTCATTTTACTGTTCATAGTTTCTGATCTTCAATTTCTTAGGTAAGTCCCTTCAACATTTCATATAATAAGGGCTTAGTGATGATGAACTCCTTTAACTTGACCTTATCTGGGAAGCACTTAATCTGCCCTTCCATTCTAAATGATAGCTTTGCTGGATAAAGTAATCTTCTATGTATGTCCTTGGCTTTCATGACTTCAAACACTTCTTTCCAGCCACTTCTTGCCTGTAAAGTTTCTTTTGAGAAATCAGCCGATAGTCTTATGGGAACTCCTTTGTAGGTAACTCTCTCCTTTCCTCTTGCTGCTTTTAAGATTCTCTCTTTATCTTTAATCTTGGGTAATTTAATGATGATGTGCCTTGAGGTGTTCCTCTTTGGGTCCAACTTCTTTGGGACTCTCTGAGCTTCCTGGACTTCCTGGAAGTCTATTTCCTTCACCAGATTGGGAAAGTTTTTCTTCATTATTTGTTCAAATAAGTTTTCAATTTCTTGCTGTTGTTCTTCTCCTTCCAGCATCCCTATAATTTGGATACTGGAACGTTTGAGATTATCCCAGAGATTCCTCAGCCTCTCTTCATTTTTTTGAATTCTTGTTTCTTCACCCTGTTCCAGTTGGATGTTTATTTCTTCCTTTTGTTCCAAATTGTTGCTTTGAGTCCTGGTTTCCTTCCTGTCACTGTTGGTTCCTGGAATATTTTGCTTTATTTCACTTTGGGTAGTCTTCATTTGTTCTTTCATTTTTGACCAAGCTCAGTCAGTTCTGTGAGCATCTTGATTACCAATGTTTTAAATTCTACATCATTGGTTGGCTATCTCCTCATCACTTAGCTCTTTCTCTGGAGTTTTGCTCTGTTCTTTCATTTGGGCCATATTTCCATGTCTCGACACACCTGTTAAGTTGCAAGAAGGTGTGGCCTTAAGTATTCTCCAGGGCACAGCAACCCTCTTTGCTGCATTGTAGCGCTGCCTGTGGAGGAGAGATCTGAGAGGGAACAATACAGCTTGCTTGCTGAGCTCTAGCTCCACTTTACAACAAACTCTTGTGTGAGACTGGGAGTTTCTTCCATCATGGCAACCCCTGCCATAGACCACAGTCAGCTCTGAGTCTCAGTTTCCCATTTAGCCAGTCCCACCCACATGGTCCGCTGACTTGGGTCCGCTGACTTGCTGTGGATTCTCTCCATCCGCCCATCTGCCCATCTCCCTACTACCGGTCTGGTTCACTGTTTCTTTAATTCCTTGATTGTCAGAGTTCCATGCAGTTTGATTTTCTGGTACTTCTCATTGTTTATTGTTTTTAGATTGGTTATTATTCTCCTTTTGGTTGTGCAAGGAAGCGAAGGGTTTCTACCTATGCCTCCATCTTGGCCAGAATTCTGGTCCAATTATTCGTCCATGATCACCAAGAACCTGGTTACCTGTGCCCACTTGTGACAATTTTGCATTCCCAACAACTGTGCAAGGGTTTCAATTTCTCCACATCTTAACCAGCATTTGTCTTTTTTAAAGATTTTGTTGATTTACTTTTAGAGAGGGGAAGGGAGCAAGAAAGAGAGGGAGAGAAACATCAATGCATGGTTGCCTCTTGCATGCCCCCCACCAGGGATCCAGCCCACAACCCAAGCATGCACCCAAGACTGGGAATTGAACCAACAACCATTTGGTTCTCAGGCCAGCACCCAATCCACTGAGCCACACCAGCCAGGAACATTTGTCTTTTTTATGTGTGTATAATAGCCAGCCTGACAAGTGTGAGGTAGTGTCTCATTGCAATTTTGATTTGTGTTTCCCTGATGGTTAGTGATATTGAGCATTTCTTCATATGTCTATTAGTGATTTGATGTCTATTTTGGAAAAAAGTCTATTCATCTTTTAGACCATTTTTAATTGGGTTACTAGGGGTTTTTTTACTGTTGAGATGTGGGAGTTATTTGTATATTTTAGATATTAATCCCATAAGGTTTGCAAATATTTTGTCACATTTTGTATTTTGTCTCTTCACTCTGTTGATTGTTTCCTTAACTTGCATTCTTGAAATGAAATTCTCTTGGTAATGATGTATTATCCTTTCCATATGCCATGGGATTGTTCAATTTGCAAGTAGTTTATTCATAATTTTGCATGTTCAGAAAAGTTAATAACCTATATTTTCTTTACTTGTGGTGTCCTTCTCATGTTTTGGTATCAGTAAATCTGGCCTCATAAAACAATTTGGAAAATGTTTCACATTCATTGTATTATCAGAAAGAGTTTACATAACATAGGTAAATAAATTTTTCTTAAATGTTTTAAAGATATTACCAGTGCATACACCTACGCCTGTTTTCTTGGAAAAAAAGGATTCAGTTAAACATTCAATCTATTTAACATATAAAGAATTATTCACACTTTGTTTTTAATCTTCCATCTGTTTTTGGTAAGTTGTATGTTTTTAAGAAATTGTATCATTTCATTGAAGTTGCCAGTTCTACAAGCATAAAGTTGTTCATAAGTACTTTTTATTCAGTTACTTTATTTGAACTAAGTAAAAGTTACTATTTTTAGTCTATAATTTTTATAACTTTGATAAATACACACAGTAATACAACTCAAAACAAAAGAAAGATATAGAACAATTCCATCACATTAAAAAAAACCTCTTTTATTGCCCTTTTGTGGTCAACTCCTCCACTCATCCCAAGTCCTAACAATGACAGATCTGTTTTTCAATAACACTGGCATATGACAATTTTTAAATATGTATTCTTTCTTTTAGCAGAACACATTGGAGATTCATCAATGTTACTGCATGTATCAGTAGTTTGGGTTTTTTATATTGAATAGTATTCTATTGTATGGCTGTATTACAGTTTGTTTATTTACTTATTCACCAATTGAAAGACATTGGGGTTATATCCAGGTTTTGGCAATTATAAATAAACCTGCTATATTTCTGTACAGGTTTTTCATGTGAACATGAGTTTTGATTTTTCTAGGATAAATACCTGCCATTCCAGTGGATGAATGTACTATTGTTTAATCATTCATCATAAGTTGAAGTACATTTGAGTTGTTTCCTTTTAATTGGTAATTATGAACAAAGTCAATAAAAACATTCTTTTACAAACTTTTGTGTGAATTTAAGCTTTGTTTTCTATTGGAAAAATATCTTAGGAATAAGATTTCTGGCTTACAGGGCAAGTTTATTTCAAAATATATTTGAAACTCCCAAACTGCTCTCCATAGTGGCAATAATATTTTGTATTCACATGAGTGATATGAGAGTTTCTCTTGTTTTGTATCCTCACCAGCACTTAGTATTGTGAACTGTGTTTTACTTTTGTTTTGTTTTTCTAAGACATTTTAATAGGCGTATACTGTGTCTTGTAATTTTAATGTGCATTTCTCAAATGATATTAAAATGACACATTCCAGAATGTGCACTTAGGAAGAATGTATTTTCTAAAAAAGGATCCAATACAGTGTCAGAGTAGGTGGAAGCTACATTAATCTCCTCCTAGTGCCAAACCACAATTACAACAAAATTATAAATCAATCAACCAGAATAACCAACTGAAGACTGGCTGAACACAACTTTTATAACCAAGGATCCACAGAAGAAGCCACATAAAGACTAGTAGGAAGGGCAGAGATACAAAAATGGCTGGCTCCACACCCATAAGTGGTGGTTGAAAATACAAAGAGATATCTCAACTGCAAAGGTCCCCCTGAAAAGCAGGGGGTCTCAACCCCAAACTGGGATCTCCAGTGCAGAGCACCAGAGCACCAGACCCAGGAAGAGGAGCACACATAATATCTGATTGGGAAAATAAGCAGGGATTCTGTCTGCCAGGGAGAGACAAGAGTCTGCTAGAAACTCAGGCATCTTCTTAAAGGGTCAGTGCAAAAACTCTTCTTATCAACCACTCACCTGGGGCTCTAGGGAATGGAAGATGACTCAGAGATAATTGAGGCTATACAGAGAAAAATTGGGCTTTGTGGCCTTGAGGTGAGAACTGGAGGGTCAGCCACCAAGGTCCCTATGCTTAATTTCTACCACACATTGACAACATACACCATCTTCCCTGGGTCAAGTATCCTTATCCATATAGCACTACCCTGAGGGAGTGCACTAACCCTGACCTTTTGGCTCCTGGTCACCTCACCCTGCCAAGCTCACACCCTGCAAAAAAATTCAGCTGGCTGCACGCATATGGGGCCCACAGTGTACTCTTTCTTGAAGAGCATTTGAAGAGATCCTGGAGGTGTCAGGAATTGTCAGAGACTTGGGAAGAGACTGAGTTGTGTGGCTCTGGAGCAGGGGCCATTCACCCCCATCCTGTGCAACTCAACAGTGCCACACAAACAGGAGATCTACTAGCCTCCTCTTTTTGACTCTAGGTGGCCCCAACCTGCTGAGCTCCAGCCCTGCAGAAAAGTCTGCTGGATGCACCCTGTTTAGGCCTGTGGCATGATCTGTCTTAGAGAGCACTTCAGAAGATCAGGGCAGTCTCAGGGATTATGGGAGACTGCTCTAGGAAAGACTGAGTTATTTGGCATTGGAGCAGGGGCCATTTCACTCCCCTACACATTTAACTAACACCCTTTTCCCACAGGAGATTCACTATCCCTGCCCTTGTGAATCCCAGTGGCCCTGTGCTATTGAGCTCATGCCTTCTGGAGGAGATTGCAGGCTGCAGCCAGTCTGGGCCCATTGTAAAAAATTGTTCTGAAAGGCTCTTGAGGAAAAACAGGCAGGCTCAGGGGATAGCAGAGCAGCTGATAGGTAGAGGCAGATCTCGGGGTACCTTCAGCCTTTTGTTAACCTGACTCCAGACTTGGAGCTAGTGGAAGCAACCTTTGTACACAGCTGGACATGTCCCACATGCACTCAGACACAACAGAGGCAGCCATAAACAGTGGATGGCTTGGTAGCTCCAGACAGGGGGCCCAAGTCTGGTTGCAGGCTGCATCTGACACTGATCTGCACCAGACTCCCGCCCAAGAAGCATCAGAAACAGTACAAAAATTGTTAAAGGGACTTCTATAAGAAGAGAGAAACATTATAGACTTCCAGCCAAGATGGAGGTGTAGGTAGATACACTTTGCCTCCTCACACAACCAAAAGAAAGACAACAAATTTAAATACAAAAAATAACCAGAACTGCCAGAAAATTGAACTGTGTGGAAGTCCGACAACCAAGGAGTTAAAGAAGAAACATTCATTCAGACTAGTAGGAAGGGAGGAGATGAGAAGCTTGGGTGGAGACGACTTGCAGCAAGGCAATGGCTGGTGGACCAGGCCTGCAAGGTGGAGGATGGCAGACTGGGTGGTAACACATTTGTGTGTGGATAAATGGGAAGGAACAACTGGGGACTGAGACAGACTGGGAAATCCAGGGTTCCAGCATGGGGAAACAGCCTCAAAACCTCTGCGTGTAAGAACCTCAGGGGTTGTGGTGGAGGAAGAATCTCCCAGCTTCACAGGACAGTTCATTGCAAAGTACCAAAGGGTCCTAGAACATACAAAGGACCACCCACCCAGGAATTAGCACCAAAAGGGATGAATTTGCTTGTGGATAGAGGAGAAAGTGACAGAAAGCCAGAGGAGAGCAGAGCAAGTCGCATTGTTCCCTCTTGGACTTTGCCCCACATACAGTGCCACAACACAGTGACATGGGTTGCCCCACCATGGCGAATACCTAAGGCTCTGACCCTTACTACGTAACAGGCACACTGAGACAAAAAAAATATGGCCCAAATAAAACAACAGATCAAAGCTCCAAAAATAGAATTAAGCAACGAAGAGATAGTCAACCTATCAGATGCAGAGTTCAAAACACTGGTAATCATCATGCTCACTGAAATGGTAGAGTATGATCACAAAATAGAGGAAGAAGTGAAGGCTATGAAAAATGAAATGAAGAAAAATATACAGGGAACCAACAGTGAAGGGAAGTAAACCATTACTCAAATCAACGATTTGGAGCAGAAGGAAGAAATAAGCACTCAAACAGAACAGAATGAAGAAGAAAGAATTGAAAAAAATGAGGAGAGGCTTAGGAACCTCCAGGACATCTTTAAATGTCCCAACATCCGAATTATAGGGGTACCAGAAGGAGAAGAGAAAGAGCAACAAGTGGAAAACTTATTTGAACAAATAATAAAGGAGAACTTCCCCAATCTGGCAAAGGAAATAGACTTCCAGGAAGTCCAGGAAGCTCAGAAAGTCCCAAAGAAGCTGGACCCAAGGAAGCTCACACCAAGGCACATCATAATTACATTAGCCAAGATTAAAGAGGAGAGAATCTTAAAAGCAGTGAAAGAAAAGGAGACAGTGACCTACAAAGGAGTTCACTATCAGCTGAAGTGAAGTAAGACTAGGAGTAAAACTACCAGCTGATTTCTCAAAAGAAACCTTGCAGGCAATAATGGGCTGGAAAGAAATATTCAAAGTGGTGAAAGGGAAGGGCCTACATCCAAGATCACTGTATCCAGCAAAGCTGTTATTTAGAATGGAAGGGCAGATAAACTGCCTCCCAGATAAGGTCAAGTTAAAAGAGTTCATCATCACCAAGCCCTTATTACATGAAATTTTAAAGGGATTTACCTAAGAAAAAGAAAATGATCAAAATTATGAACAGTAAAATGACAACAAATTCACAACTATCAACAACTGAACCTAAAACAAAAACAAACTAAGCAAAATAGGCAGGAACATAATCATAGAAATGGAGATCACATGGAGGGTTATCAGTGTGGAGGGGGAGGGGAGAATGGGGGAAGGTACAAGAAATAAGAAGCATAAATGGTAGGTACAAAATGGACAGGGGGAGGTTAAGAATACTATAGGAAAGGCAGAAGCCAAAGAACTTACATGTACGATGCATGGACATGAACTAAGGGGGGGGGTAGTGGGGTGTAGGGCAGAAGGGAACAAAGGTGAGAAAAACATGGGGCAACTGTAATAGCATAATCAATAAAATGTATTTTTAAAAATGAAAAATTATAAAGAGTAAAATAACAATACACATGTACCTGTCAATAAACACTTTAAAAGTAAATGGATTACCCAGCAAAGCAACCCTGCATCAGATGGTGGAGGGTTTGGAGGCTCACCTGTGGCATCCGGTTATTCTGGAGCAGGCCCGAGTTGCCACTCACCAAGAATAGAAATCCCACTGACCCACTACCCCACTGCCAGGGTGGCCTCAGTGGTGGAGAACTACGTGAACTACCAGCAGGGGACCCCCAACAAGGTGTTTCTGGTGCAGACAGTCCAACAAGCCAACATGGAGGACATTCCAGGACTAGGACATAAGTATTGCTGTAACTTTTCTGTGGAAGAAATTATCCAAAACCAAGTGACAGTGAACTGCACAGCTGAAGTACTTTACCTGCCAGTTGGACAAGATACTGCACCTGAAGTCAACTTCACATCTAAAGGGGAAACTGGAAAGAACCCAGATGAAGAAGATAACACATTTTAACAAAAACTCAAATCCATGAAGGAACCACTGGAAGCACAAAACATTCTAGACGGTTTTAGAAACATATCTCCAGAAATGAAACCAGTATGGCATTTAGCCTCAGTTTCCTGTGGTTATATAATATGGCAGAATTCTACTGAAAACACATGGTATAAAATGGTAAAAATTCAAACTGTCAAGCAAGTGCAAAGAAATGATGACTTCATTGAGTTAAACTACACCATTCTACTTCATGACATTGTATCTCAGGAGACTATCCCTTGGCAAATGCAAGTTCTCTGGCATCCATAATATGGTATTAAAGTAAAACATAACAGCTGTCTGCCAAAGGAAGCACAACTAGAATAAATAAAGACCCCATGCTTACTAATGATGTGTATGTCACTCTTCACTGACATCTAGCTTAAGGGGCCAAACAAATCCCAAAGTGTCATAAATAAGTGTCATAAATAAAGTATATATAAATGTCTTGATCACAGCACAGAACTGTATAGCTTCCAGAATAAAGAGTTTCATGATGTAGAAGAGTCTTAATAACAATAATAGTACTGTGCATATCCCATAATAAAAAGCTTCAAGTACAAAAAAAAGTAAATGGATTAAATGCTCCAATCAAAAACATAGAGTAGCTGAATGGATAAGAAAAGCAAGACTGGTATATATGCTGTCCATAAGACACTCACATCAGAAGAAACACACACAGACTGAAAGTAAAAGGATAGAAAAAGGTATTTTATGAGAATGAAACAAAAAAAAAAAAACCCTGAGGTAACAATACTTATGTCAGACAAAATAGACTTTAAAACAAAGGCTTAAAACAAGAGACAAAGTAGGTCATTACACATTGAAACAGGGATCATTAAAAAACAGGAAATAACTATTGTAAGCATTAATGTACCCAACATAGGAATATCTAAATATGTAAAGCAAATATTGATGTACATAAAGGGAGAAATTAACAGTAATGCAATTAGGGTAGGGAACTATAATACTCCATTGCCATCAATAGGTAGATCATCAACACCAAAAAAAATTTACAATACAGGTCTATCTAAAATGACTTAAATATTTCAAATAAATGGCCTAAAGCTACATCTACAAAACCTAGAGGAGCTGCAGCCAACAAAGTGCAGAGTGAGTAGAAGGATGGAAATAATCAAGATTAGAGCAAAATTAAATGACATGGAGACTAAAATAACAATTCAAAGGATCAATAAATTCAAGAGCTGGTTCTTTGAAAAGATAAACAAAATTGACATGCCTTACCAGAATCATCAAGAAAAAAGGAGAGAGGACCCAAATAAATAAAATCAGAAATGAAAGAAGTGACAATAGAAATACAAAGGATCATAAGAAATTACAAATGATATAACAGAAATACAAAGGATCATAAGAAATTACTACAAAACTCTACATGCCAAGAAATTTCAAAACAAGGGCAAAATGGACAAATTTCTAGAAACATATAATCCTCCACTACTGAGGCAAGAAGAACCAGAAAGCCTGAATAGATCAATATCCAGTAATGAAATTAAAGCAGTAATGAAAAACTCCAGCACAGAAAAGCTCTGGGCTGGACAAATTCACAGGAGAATTTTACCAAACATTTAAGAAAGAGCTGACTCCTATTCTTCTCAAACTATTCCAGAAACTCCAAGAACAGGGAAGACTCAAACTCTTTTTATGAGGCCAGTATTATCCTAATTACAAAACCATATAAAGACATAACAAAGAAAGAAAATAACAGGCCAATATCTCTGATAAACATGCATACTAAAATGCTTAACAAAATATTGGCACACTGAATCCAGCAATACATTATAAAGATCATACACCATGATCAAGTGGGAATCATCCCAGGGATGCAAGGATGGTGCAGTATATGCAAATCAACAAATGTAATACATCACATAAACAATAGGAAAGACAAAAAACACATGATCATATCAATAGATGCAGAAAAAGCATTTGATAAAGGACAATACTGACTTACAATTGAAAAAGAACTCAGTAAAGTAGGAGTAGATGGAACATACCTCAACATTATAAATGACATACATGAGAAACCTACAGCCAACATCATTCTCAATGTGCAAAAACTAAATCCTTTCCCCTAAGATCAGGCATAAGATTGGTGTCCACTCTCACCACTTCTATACAATATAGTATTGGAAGCTCCAGCCACAGTGATCAGACAAGGAAATGAAATAAAAGGCATCCAAATTGGAAAGGAGGAAGTAAAGCTGTCACTGTTTGCAGATGACATGATAGTGTATGTAGCAAAATCTATAGGCTCCACGAAAAAACTGCTTGACATAATAAGCAATTTGGCAAAACAGCGGGATACAAAGTCAACATTCGTAAATCAAAGGCACTTTTGTACACCAACGATGAAATATTAGAAACAAAAATCAGCAAAAGAATCCCATTTGATATAACAACAAGAAAAATAAAATACCTAGGAATAAACCTAACCAAGGGATGGAAAGAAGTATTCAATCATGAAAGGCAAAGACCTACATCCAAAGTGACTCTATCCAGCAAAAGCTATCATTTAGAATGGAAGGGCATATAAAGTGCTTCCCAGATAAAGTCAAGTTAAAGGAGTTCATCATCACCAAGCCCTTATTATATGAAATGTTAAAGGGACTTATCTAAGAAAAAGAAGATGCTCAAAAGTATGAACATTAAAATGATAACAAACTCACAACTATCAACAACTAAACCTATAAAAAAAAACAAAAACAAACTAAGCAAACAGCTAGAACAGGACCAGAACCACAGAAATGAAGATCACATGGAGGGTTATCAGTGGTCGAGGGGAGGATGGGGGAAAGGTACAGGGAATAAGAAGCATAAATGGTGGGTACAAAATAGACAGGGGGGAGGTTAAGAATAGTATAGGAAATGGAGAAGCTGAAGAACTTATATGCATGAACCATGGACATGAACTAAGCCAGGGGGAGGGAGGAATGCTAGTGGCAGGGGGGTGTAGCGCAGAAGGAATAAAAAAGGAGAAAAAATGGGACAACTCTAATAGCATAATCAATAAAATATATTTTTATCATTTTTATTGTTGTTCGAATACAGTTGTCTCAAATTTTCCCAACACTACTTTCCCCTGCACCACCCATCCTCAATCCTACCCGCTTTGGTTTTGTCCATGGGTTCTTTATACATGTTCCTTGATGACCCTTTCCCTTCTTTCCCCCTCCCCACACCCCTCTGGTTACTGTCCATTTGTTCTTTATTTCAATGTCTCTGGTTCTATTTTGCTTCCTTGTTTGTTCTCTTGATTAGGTTCCAATGTAGGTGAGATCATATAGTATTTGTCTTTCACCACATGGCTTATTTCATGTAGCATAATGCTCTCCAGTCCCATCCATGTTATCGTGAAAGGTAGGAGCTCTTTCTTTCTTTCTGCTGCATAGTATTCCATCCTGTAAATGTACCATAGTGTTTTTTAAAACTTTTTTTATTGTTCAAGTACAGTTTTCTGCCTTTTCCCCTGATGCCTCCCCACCACCCCAGCACTCTCCACCTCCCCCCCTTTGTTATTGTCCATACATCCTTTATAATTGTTCCTGCAAATGCCTCATCCTTTTACCTATAATCCCCTCCCCTCTCTGCTCTGGTCACTGTCAGCCTGTTATCAATTTCAGTGTCTTTGGTTATATTTTGCTTGCTTGTTCATTTTGCTGAGCAACCTTTCATATGTCTCTGGGCACCCTGTATGTCCTCCTTGGAGAAGTGTCTGTTCAGGTCCTTCACCCATTTTTTAATTGCATTTTTTGTCTTCCTCAAGTGGAGTCATGTGAGCTTTCTATATATTTTGGAGATCAACCCTTGTCTGAGATATCATTAGCAAATATATTTTCCTGTACATTTGGTTCTCTTTTCAATTTGCTGATGTTTTCTTTAGCTGTGCAGAAGCTTTTTATTTTGATAAAGTTCCATTTGTTCATTGTTTCCTTTATGTCCCTTACTCTAGAGGATATATCAGTGAAAATACTGCTGTATGGAATATCTGAGATTTTCTTACCTACATTTTCCTCTAGAACTTTTATGGTATCACAACTTATATTTCAGTCTTTTATCCATCTTGAGTTTATTTTTTGCATGGTGTAAGTTGGGGGTCCAGTTTCATTTCTTTCCATGTAGCTGTCCAGATCTCCCAACACCACTTATTTAAGAGGGTATTTTTACTCGATTTCATGCTTCTGTCCCCTTTGTTGAATATTAATTGACCATACAGACTTGGGTTCACTTCTGGGCTCTCTATTCTATTCCATTGATCTATGTGGTTTCTCTTATGCCAGTACCAGACTTTTGAATACCACAGCCTTGTAATATAGTATGACATCAGATATGGTGATCCCTCCTACTTTGTTCTCTTTCTCAAAATTGCTGAAGCTGTTTGGAGTCATTCATGGTCCCATATAAATTTTTGAAATGTTTGTTTTATATTTGTGAAATATGTCATTGGTACTTTAATAGAGATTATGTTGAATCTAAATTTCTTTGGGTAGTATGGACATTTTCATGATTTGAATTCTTCCAATATATGAACATGGTATATGCTTCCATTTATTTGTGCCTTTCTTAATTTCTTTCTTCAGTGTTTTGTAGTTTTCTGGGTACAGGTCTTTCACCTCCTCGGTTAGGTTTATTCCTAGGTAATTTATTTTTCTTGTTGCTATAGCTAATGGGATTTTTTCCAGATTTTTGTTTCTAATATTTCATTGTTGGTGTGCAAAAATGCCTTCGATTTCTGAATATTGACATTGTATCCTGCTGTTTTGCCAAATTCACTTATTTGGTCTAGTGGTTTTTTAATGGAGTCTATAGGGTTTTCTATGTACACTCTCATGTCATCTGCAAACAATGACAGTTTTACTTCCTCCTTTCCAACTTGTATGCCTTTTATTTCTTGTCTGATCTCTGTGGGTAGGACTTCCAATACTATGTTGAATAGAAGTGGTGAAAGAGGACATCTTAGTCTTGTTCCTGATCTTAGTGAGAAAGCTTTTAATTTTGCCTGTTAAGTATGATGTTGGCTGTAAGTTTTTCATATATGGCCTTTATTATGTTGAGGTATGGTCCCTCTACTCCCTCTTTACTGAGTGTTTTTATCATAAATGGTGCTATACCTTATCAAATGCTTTTTCTGCATGTATTGAAATAATCATGTGATATTTTTAAAATTATATTTTATTGATTATGCTGTTACACTTGTCCCATTTCTCCCCCATCATTTCCCTCCACCCTGCACTCCCCCACCATTCCCCCCTTTAGTTCAGGTCCATGTCTCACAAGTTCTTTAGCTTCTACTTTTCCCACACTATTCTTGGCCCCCCTCCCCCATCTATTTTCTATCCACCGTCTATGCTACTTATTCTCTATACCTTTTCGCCCCTCTCCTCCTCCCACTCCCCTGTTGCTAACCCTCCATGTGATCTCCATTTCTGTGTTTCTGCTTCTGGTCTAGTTGTTTGCTTAGCTTGCTTTTATTTAGGGGTGGTTGTTAACATCTGTGAGTTTGCTCTCTTTTTACTGTCATATTTTTTATATTCTTTTTCTTAGATAAGTCCCTTTAACATTTCATATAATAAGGGCTTGGTGATAATGAACTCCTTTAATTTGGCCTTATCTGAGAAGCATTTTATCTGCCCTTCCATTCTAAATGACAGCTTCCCTGGATAGAGCAATCTTGGATATAGGTCCTTGACTTTCATGACTTGGAATACTTCTTTCCAGCCCCTTCTTGCCTGTAAGGTCTCTTTGGAGAAATCAGCTGACAGTCTGATGAGAACTCCTTTGTAGGTGACTATGCCCTTATCCATTGCTGCTTCTAGAATTCTCTCCATTTTAATCTTGGCTAATGTAATGATGATGTGCCTTGGTGTGTTCTTCCTTGGGTCCACCTTCTTTGGGACTCTCTGAGCTTCCTGGACTTCCTGGAAGTCTATTTCCTTTGCCAGATTGGGGAAGTTCTCCTTTATGATTTGTTCAAATAAATTTTCCACTTGTTGCTTTTCCTCTTCCCCTTTGGTACCCCTATAATTCGGATGTTGGGACATTTAAAGATGTCCTGGGGGTTCCTAAGGCTCTCCTCATTGTTTTTGAATTCTTGTTTCTTCATTCTTTTCTGTTTGTTTGTTTCTTTCTTCCTTCTGGTCCACTCCATTGATTTGAGTCCCAGTGTTCCTCCCATCACTGTTGGTTCCCTTTGCGTCTTTTTTCATTTCACTTATTGTAGCCTCCATTTGTTCATCTAATTTGCGACCAGAATCAACCAATTCTGTGAGCTTCCTAATCACCAGTGCTTTGAGCTGTGCATCTGATAGGTTGGCTGCCAGTGCTTTGAGCTGCGATGAATTAGCTCTGGGGCCCCGATCTGTTCTCCCGTTTGAGCCATCCTTGGTTTTGTTTGTTTGTTTGTTTGTTTGTTTGTTTTGTCTGGTCGAGGCTGTTACATAGTGAGGGGCAGAGCCTTAGGTGTTCACTAGGGTGGGGCAACCCCTTTACTGGGTTGTGATGCTGGATGTGGGGGCGGGGTCCAAGAGGGAATAATGGCACTTGCTCCATGCTCTCTCGGATTCCTGTCCCATCAGCCGCTTTCCCCAAGCAAATTGGGCCCTTCTGGTGCTGACCTCCGTGTGGGTGTGTCTCCCCAATGAACTCTCCTATGAGGCTGGGACTCCCTCCCAGCACCCCAGCCCCTACAAGTATTTTCATTCAGTGCCTCCAGGCTTCACTTCCCGGTGCTGGGGCCCTGCGTCATGCAGTCTGTCTTGCTGCCCGTTTTCACCTGGTTTATCTGCACACGAATGTGTGTCTGTGGTCAGCCACCTTGTGCACTCTGCTTGGACTCCTCACATTCGGCAACCGCCACCTGTGCACCTGGGGTGACTATGCGCCCAGCACTACTAGCCACCATCTTATCCTGCTGCGACCCTACTCCGCTGGCCGCCGACTCTGCCCCTCTTACCAGTCTGGGTGTATCATTGTCATACTTCTGTACAATTCAATTTTCTAGCTGTCCTGGTTGGCTTTTTTGGTTCTATATTTTTGTTGTCCTTAATTTTGGTTGTGAGAGGAGGTACAGTGTGTCCACCTATGTCTTCATCTTGGCTGGAAGTCCTAATCATGTGATTTTTGTGTTTTCTTTTGTTTATGTGATGTATTACATTTTTTTATTTGTGAATATTGTACCATCCCCCATCCCTGGGATGAATCCCACTTAATCATGTTGTATGATCTTTTTGATGTATTGCTGATCTGATTTGCCAATATTTGTTTAGGATTTTAGTGTCTATGTTCATCAGTGATATTGGCCTGCAGTTTCCTTTCTTTGTTTTGTCTTTGTCTGGTTTGGGGATTAGGATGATGCTGGCCTTATAAAAAGAGTTTGGTAGTCTTCCCTCTTCTTGAGTATTTTGAAATAGTCTGAGAAGGATAGGGGTTAGCTCTTCCTTAAATGTTTTGTAAAATTCTCCTGTGAAAAAATCTGGTCCAGAGCTTTGTGTGAGGTTTTTTTTTTGTTTTTTTTATGGGAGTTTTTTTTATTACTGCTTCAATTCCACCAGCTGTTATAGGTCTGTTTAGGCTTTCTCCTTTTTCTTGATTCATTTTTTGAAGATTATATTTTTCTAAAAATTTGTCCTTTTCACTACCCAGGCTTTCAAATTTCTTGGCATATGGTTGATAGTAGTAATTTATTATAATCCTTTGTATTTCTGTGGTGTCAGTTGTAATTTCTCCTGTTTCATATCTGATTTTATTAATTTGGGTCCCCTCTCTTTTTTTCTTGATGAATCTTGTTAAAGGCTTGTAGATTTTGTTTATCTTTTCAAAGAACCAGCTCCTGAGTTTATTGATCCTTCAAATTGTTCTTTTAGTCTCTATGTCATGTAATTCTGCTCAGATCTTGGTGTTTCCTTTCTTCTATTTGCTCTGGGCTTTCTTTGTTTTTCTTCCTCTGGTTCTTGTGGATGGAGGATTAGGCAGTTTATTTGAAATGTTTCTAACTTTTTTAGGTAGGCATGTATTGTTATGAACTTCCCTCTCAAGACTTCTTTCACTGTGTCCCATAAGTTTTGGACTGTTGTGTGTTCATTTTCATTTGTGTCCAGAAACTTTTTGATTTCCTCTTTGATATCAATATTAACCTATTCATTGTTTAATATCGTGCTATTCAGTCTCCATGAGTCTGAATATTTTTGAATTTTTTCCTTGAGATTGGTGTCTAGTTTCAAGCCTTTGTGGTCTGAGAGAATGCTTAATATGAATTCAATTTCCTTGAATTTGTTGAGGTATGCTTTGTGTCCTACCATGTGGTCTATCTTTGAAAATGTTCCATGTGGAGCAACAAGTATAAATGACACATGGACAAAAACTAGCGGGGGTGGAAATGGGAGGGAGGTGGGGAGGGCTGGGGCAGTGGGTTGGAATGGGAGCAGAAGACAGAAAACTGTACAAGAACAACAATTAAAATAAAATTTAAAAAAGAAAGAAAATGTTCCATGTGCATTTGAAAACAATGTGTATTTTGCTTCTTTGGGATGAAAGATTCTATATATATATGAGTTAAGTCCATTTGATCTAATGCGTCATTCAGTTCTGCAATATCCTTTTTGGTATTCTGTTTGGAAGATCTATCCATTGTTGACAGTGGGGTGTTAAAATTCCCACTATAATTGTGTTGCTGTCTATATCTTTCTTGAAGTTCTCTAAGAATTTCCTTATATATTTGGGTGCTCCTATATTTCATTCACCCTATATTGGGTGCATATATGTTTACAATATTTTTGCCTTCTCGATGCATTTTTCCCTTGAGTATTGTGAAGTGTCATTCTGTGTCTCTTTTTATAACTTTTGTTTTGAAGTCTATTTTGTCGGATAAAAGTATTGCTGCCTTGGCTTTTTTTTTTTTTTTTCTGTTCCTTTGCTTGAAATATTTTTTCCCAACCCTTCACCTTCAGTTTATGTAGGTCTTTTGTTCTGAGGTGAGTCTCTTGTAGACAGCATATGTGCAGGTCATGTTTTCTTATCCTTTTGGATATGCTATGTCTTTTGTTTGGAGCATTTAATCCATTTAAATTTAAGGTTATTATTGATAGGTACTTATTCATTCCCATTTTATTCCTTTCTTACCTGTGTTTCTCTCACACTTTGTCTTCCCCATTTTTCTTCCTCTTCTTAAAGCAGACTCTTTAGCATATCTTGCAATGCTGGTTTCATGGAGGTGTATTCTTTTAGCCTTCTTTTGTCCTGGAAGCTTCTTATTTCAGCTTCCATTTTAATTGAGAGCCTTGCTAGGTAGAGTAGTCTTGGTTGCATCCCTTTGATTTTCATTATTTGGAATATTTTTTGCCATTCCCTTCTGGCTTCTAAAGCTTCTGTTGCAGAGTCAACTTCTATCCTTATTAGGGCTCCCTTATATGTTACTTTGTGTTTGTCCCTTGCTGCCTTTAAGATCCTCTCTTTGTCTGTGAATTTTGCCATTTTATTATGATGTGTCATGGAGTGGGCCTCTTTGGATTCTTTTTGATTGGGACCCTCTGTGCTTCCTGGACTTTTGTGGCTTTCTCTCTCATCAAATTAGGGAAGTTTTCAATCATTACTTTTTCAAAGACATTTTCTTTCCTTGCTCCTCTTCTTCTCCTTCTGTTATCCCTATTATATGGATATTATCATGTTTCCTGTTGCCCTGCATTTCCTTTAACCCCTCTTTTTTCTGTTTGAGTCTTTTTTTCATTTTCTTGCTCTTTCTGGGATATTTTTTCTACCTTGTCCTCCAGCTCACTGATTTGATCCCCTGCTTCAGCTAGCCTGCTTTTGATTCCTTCTACTGCATTCTTCAACTCAGAAATTGTATTCTTCATTTCCCCTTGGCCCTTGTTGATTGTTGCTATGTCTCTTTTTTAAAAAGGTTTTATTTATTTTTAGAAAGAGGGGAAAGGATGGAGAAAGAGAGAGAGAAACATCAAGGTGTGGTCCCCTCCCATGTGCCCCCCCACCAGGGACCCAGTCCCCAACCCAGGCACATGCCCTGACCAGAAATTAAACCAGTGACCCTCAGTTCACAAGCTGGAGCTCAATCCACTGAGCCACACCAGCCAGGGCGCTATGTTTTTTTTTATATATTAATATAGTTTGCAGTAAGTTTATCATGGTTTCCCTGTATTTTTTAGTAATCCTCACTGAGCTCATTGAGCTTTCTTATAACCATGGTTTTGAACGCAATATCTAATAACTGACTTGCCTCTATTTCACTTAGCACTCTTTCTGAGAATTCCTTCTTTCCCTTCAATTGGGGATTGTTTCTTTGTCTTCCCATTATTTGTGAGACTCTTCTTGTTTGCTTCTGCTTCTTAATTTTATCTGTTTCATCTTCCTGATTTGGTGGTGTGAACTTCTATGGTAGGAGAGCTGTGTGATTCAGTGGTGCAGTCTCCTCGATCCCCTGAACTGATGCTCTTGGGATGCCTTTTGTCATATATGTTGGTTCTCTGGATGTAATTGGGTTTTGATTGTTGGTGGGTCTATCTTTGGTGGGTCCTTACCTCCAGCTGGTTGACTGAGTGTTACTTTGCCCACACATCTTGTGTGTCATTGTGCAGTTGCTGCCAGAACAAAACCATAAAGCCATAAAGTCCATAAAGCCCAGGAAACAAACCCACAACCACAAAAATAACCCTCCCTCCACAACCCCACTATCAGTAGCAAATGAACCAGTATTAACAAGGGTGGCAAGAGATTCTCTTATAAGAAAGAGAGTAGATATGAGATGACCTACTGATAGAAAAATGATTTTGAGAGGGTAGAGGGAGGAGCACTAATAAGAGTTGGGACAGTGGTAAGGAAGAAGGTAAAATTCACCTCATGAAGGAAAAAGGGAATGAAGAATGTGGAATGGAGTATGAGAGGGGAAGCATATAATATTAAGTTTAAACAGAAATTAAATTTTATAAAATAAAATAAAGTGAGAGAGAGAAATAAAAATGAAGGAAAATAGTAAATAATTAATTAAAAATATAGGAGCCAAATTGGAGGGAAAGATCCACCACAATTCTATCAACAACAAATGAACTAAAATTAATATAGGTGATGTGGGGATAAAAATGAAAAAAGAAACAAAGGAAAGTTTGAAATGTCTAGAGGAATGGGAAGTGATTTTGAAATGATAGAGGGGAGAGAATTCTAAGAGTGAAAAACAAAATCCAAGCTAAGACAGGGAAAAATTAAAATTTGGCATGTAAGGAAAAAGAAAGAAGAAGAAGAAAGAAAAATAAAAGGGCAGGATGAAAGAGAAATAGAAGAAAGACAAAAATGGAAAAAAACAGAGTAAGATGGCAAAATTAAAAATTTGAGATGAAAAACAGAGTAGGAGAGGGGACCGATAAAATCTGGTATTCAAAATACAAAATTAATGAAGCTTTAGAGATAAAATTGAAAAATAATACAACAGCAACTTCCCTATCCACAACCAACTAGCAAAGATTGCTAAAAGTGGAGAGAAAATGGGCATATTTTAAGAGCGGGAAAAAAAGGATGTGAGATGACCATTGATGAACGCATTCCTTTTGTGTGTCTAGTCAGAGGAAAAATAGTAAGAGTACGGAATGGAAACAGGTCATAGTAAGAGAGAAAACAAAATGAAAATAATGCGAGGAAAGAGGAAGGTAAAATGAAGCAAGTGAAGGGAGGGGCAAAATATGTGAATTGTAATAAACTATAGTATAAAATCTAGTGACTTAATATGTACAAACTTGCTGGATGAGAAATGAATGTGAAAAAGCTATGCATGAAAGAAAATATCACAAATCATGGAGAAGACCACAGTGGCTTTTGTCTCCGGAGCCTCTTGTATTTACCACTGGTTTTCTCTTTCTGGATCCACCTCTGGTGATGTCAGATGTTGACCCTGTCTGACCTTAAGCAGCCTGTTCAGGACTTCTAGGGATATACTGTCCCTGGCTGTCTCCTCCAATTGTTAATATAGTCACTCTGCACTCAACAGTCAGGTTTATATATCTTAGGGCAGAGCTCAATCCCTCTTGGGGTGGGGTCTATTGTTTCCCCTCAGGCTGCTGCTGCTTGGAGGGGAATGGTCTGCCTGAGCATGATGGTTGATGGTGTATGGGGGTTGGCTCAGCACCTGGATCCCAGCACCTACTCTCTCAGTTCTCTCCCCAAAGCCTCCATCCCCAATCTCTCCTCAAGTCTCTCTAGTCCACTCTGTCCCCACCCCTTGTCAGGGATCTACTATCTCTGGCTATTTCCTTTGGTTGTTCATCTGGTCTATAGGACTCAGCAGTCAGGCTTAAGTACCACAGGGCCAGGGAGGGCAGCAACTCTCCTGTGGTCAGGACTATTGTTTCCCCTAAGGCTGCTGCTGCTCAGAGGGGAGTGGTCTGCCTGAGCATGCTGGCTGCTGCCATATTGCAGATGACTCAGCACCAGGATTCCAGTGTCTACTCTCTCTGTTCTCCCCTCAAAGCTTCCATCCTCAACCTCTCCTCATGTGTCACCAGTCCATAATGCACCTGGCTTTGAAAGCCCAGGGTAAGTGGCTGCAAATAAAAATTTGTGGTTGGACCTTTAAACAGCTCTTACATCCAGCTATCTTTCTCTACAGTTTCATCGCTGGTTGTTATATTTGTACTTTTTGGGTTCTGGTTCTCTAGGCTGGGGATCCCAGCTTAGTGTTTAGACCCCACTCTTCTCAGGGGGATCCAACTGGCTACTTAATTATCCCTCCAGTATGCCTGTGGGTGCCCAGCCACCCCTCTTGAGTCTCTACCAAACTCCTTGTCAAACAGGTTCTGACTAAAGCTGGTTCTTCCATCTGTCTGGGGTTATAAGGCTTCTCTATGGCTATTACTCAGTTGTTTGTTTCAGGTGGTTTCTCCACAATTGAGTTGTAATTCCAGATTGGCCCTAGGAGGAGGTTAGTGTGGCTTCCATTCATGCCTCCACCATCTTCCTCTCTTTCCAATAAATCATATTATACAAAAATAAAAAAAGGGAGAAACAAATCCCCCATTGACAAAAAAAATTCACAAAGCAATGAATTTGATACATCACATAAACAAAATAAAGGGTAAAATCACATGATCATACCAATACATGCAGAAAAATCATTTGGTAAATACAGCCCCAATGTATGACAAAAACTCCCAGCAAAGTGAGAATAGAGGGAACAGACCTAAGCATAATAAAGTCCATATACTACAAACCTGCAGCCAACATCATTATCAATGGGCAAAAACTAAAAAAGTTTTACTTAATATCAGGAACAAGACAGGGATGTGTGCTTTCACCACTCTTATTCAACATAGTACTGGAAGTAATAGCCACAGAAATCACATAAGAAGAAGAAACAAAAGGCACCCAAATAGGAAAGGAAGAATAAAATTATCATTATTTCCAAATGGCATGATACTGTAGATAAAGAACCCTAAAAATTCCCCTGAAAAACTACTAGATCTAATAAATGAATTCAGCAGTGTACCAGTATACAAAATTAATATTCAGAAATTGGTAGCATTTTTATGCACCAATAATAAATTTTCAGAAAGAGAAATTGAGAAAACAATTACATTTACTATTATAACAAAAAAGGCACCTAGGAATAAATTTTACCAAGGATGTCAAACCTGTACTCAGAAAATTATTGGATATTGAAGAAAGAAATTGAGGAATATACAAATAAGTGGAATCATATACCATGTTCTGTGGAATGGAAGAACTAACATCATTAAAATGTACATACTACCCAAAACATCTATAAATTCAACACAATTCCTATTAAAATAATAATGGCATTTTTCACAGATCTAAAACAAATATTCTAAAAACTTATGTGAAACCAATAAAGACCATTAATAGCCTCAGCAATCTTAGGAAGAAGAGCAAAATGGGAGGTATCACAATTCCTGATATCAAACAATATGACAACACCACTGTAATCAAAACAAACTAGCAGTGGCATAAAAACAGATGTACATGTCAATGGAACAGAACAGAGAGTGTAGAAATAAACACAGGCACTTATGGTCAGTTAATATTTGACAAATGAAGCAAGAGCATACACTGGAGTAAAGATAGTGTCTTCAATGAATGGTGTTGGGAAAATTGGACAGGTACATACAAAAAAATGAAACTAGACCAAAACAATGAAACTAACTGAAAATGGATAGGGACTTAAATTTAAGTCAAAAAACTATAACAATCCTAGAAGAAAACATAAGTGGTAAAATTTTGGACGGCTTTCATAGCAATATTTTTGCTGATATATCTCCTCAGTCAATTGAAACAAAGGAAAACATAAATGGGACTACATCAAACTAAAAAGGTTTTGCACTGCAAAAGAAACCATCAACAAAATAAAAGGGAAACCCACTCAATGGGAGAACATATTTGACAATGATACATTTGATAAGTGGTTAATTTACGAAACAACCATATTGGAAAATATATTTGCCAATGATACTGCACACAAGGGTTTGATCTCCAAAATATATAAAGAACTCATACAACTCCACACCAGGAAAACAAACAATCCAATTAAAAAATGGGAGGGTTATCAGTGGCAGAGAGGAGGGGAGAATAGGGGAAAAGGTACAGGGAATAAGAAGCATAAATGATAGGTGGAAAATAGACAGGGGGAGGTTAAGAATAGTATGGGAAATGGAGAAGGCAAAGAACTTATATGTATGACCCATGGACATAAACTAACATGGAGGAATGGTGGTGGGAGGGGGTACAGGGCAGAGGGGAATGAAGGGGAGAAACAAATGGGACAATCATAGTAACATAATCAATAAAATATATTTAAAACTTTTTTAAATGGGCAAAGGAACTGAACAGACATTTCTCCAAGGAGGACATACAGAGGATCCAGAGACATATGAAAGGATGCTCATCATCACTAGCCATCAGAGAGATGCACATTTAAACTCCAATGAGAATCACTTCACATCACTCAGAATGGCCATCATAAACAAATCAACAAACAACAAGTGCTGGTGAGGTTATGGAGAAAAGGGAACCCTAGTGCACTGTTGGTGGGAATGCAGACTGGTGAAGCCACTGTGGAAAACTGTATGGAATTTTCTCAAAAAATAAAAAGTGGAGCTGCCTTTTGACCCAGCAATTCCACTACTGGGACTATAACCTAAGAACCCTGAAACACCAATCCAAAAGAACCTATGTACCCCAATGTTCATAGCAGCACAATTTACAATAGCCAAGTGCTGGAAACAGCCTAAATGCCCACCAGTAAATGAGAGGATCAAAAAACTGTGGTACATTTACACAATGGAATACTATGCAGCAGAAAGGAAGATAGAATTCCTACCTTTCACAGCAGCATGGATGGATCTAGAGAGCAATATGCTAAGTGAAATTAGCCAGATGGTGAAAGACAAATACCATATGATCTCACCTATAAGTGGAACCTAATGAACAAATTGAAGAAGCAAGCAAATAGAACCAGAGACATTGAAATAAAGAACAAGCTGTTAGTAACCAGAAGGGAGAGGGGAGGGGGATAATGGGGCAAAACAATGGAAGGGTCATCAGAAACATGTATAAAAGACCCATGGACAAAAAATGGGGCAGAGGATAGAAGGTAGCAGGTGGGGGTAGGTAGGGTGGGGAAGATTGGAGGGGAAAGTGTAGATAACTGTAATTGCACAACAATAAAAAGAAAAAAATAAATAAAATAAAATCACAGTGCTTATCACTTCTTGGCCTTTTGGCTAAGATCAAGTGTAAAATCTCACTGCTTATGTCTTGATTATATAGGGAGAAGTTCTGTAAATCTTAGCTCATTTAAAATGGTTGTAGCTATTTTTCAAAGATATAAATTCTTATAAGTCTCCAGAAAAAAAAAAGAACTTACACAACTCAATACCAAGAAGACAACCCAATTAAAAAATGTGCGAAGATCCTAAACAGACACCTCTTCAAAGAGAACAGATTGCCAGTAGACTTATGAAAAGATGCTCAATGTCACTAATCTTCAGAGAAATGCAAATTAAAACCACAATGAGATTTCACCTCACACCTGCCAGAATAGTTATAAACAAATCAACAAAAAAGAAGTGTAACTGGTGATGTGGAGAAAAGGGAGGAGTGCTCAAGTTGGGAATGTAGAGTGGTGCATCCACTGTTTGAAATAGTATGGAGTTTTCTCAAAAAATTAAAAATGGAACCTCCACATCTGGGAATATATCCTAATAAACCCAAAACACTAATTTGAAAAGATATATGCACCCTGAGGTTCACTGCCATGTTATTAACAATATTTAAGACTTCTGGCCAAGATAAAGGTGTAGGGCACTTTGCCTCCTTGCACAACAAAAGATGGACAACAAAAAAATTAAAAACAAAAAATACTAGAACTGACAAAAAGTCAAACTGTATGGTAGTCCAACAATCAAGGAGTTAAAGAAAATACATTCATCAAGACCAGCAGGAGGGGAAAAGATGGGCAGCCAGGGCAGAGAGGAGTCACAGCAAGTTGGCACCTGGAGGACCAGGTGGTCTCACATTTGTGTGTGGATAAACTGGACGGAACAATTGCAGAGTGAGACAGACCACTCAACTCAGAATTCTAGTGCAGGGAAATAAAGCCTCCAAACCTCTAAATGAAAAAACCAGTGGGGGTTGAGGCAGCAGGAGAAACTCCCAGCCTCACAGGAGAGTTCCTTGGAGAGACCTACAGGGTGCTAGAATGTACACAAAACCATCCAGCCGGGAATCAGCACCAGAAGGCTCAATTTGCTTGTCAGTAGCAGAGGAAGTAGTGGAAACCTGGCCAAGAGCTGACCAAGAGTCATTGTTCCCTCTTGGACCTCTCCCCCACATATAGCACCACAATGCAGCAACAAGGGTTGTCCCACCCTGGTGAATACCTAAGGCTCTGCCCCTCACTATGTAACTGGCCTGCTGAGACTATATATATATATCTATATATATGGACCAGATGATAGAAAAATCTAAGCTCCAGAAAAAATACAACTAAACAATGAAGAATTAGCCAACCTATCACATGCAGAGTTCAAAACACTTGTAACCGGGATGTTCACAGAAATGGTTGAGTATGGTCAAGAAAGAGAGGAAAAAGAGAACGCTATAAAAAGTGAAATAAAGGAAACTGTACAGGGAACCAACAGTGAAGGGAAGGAAACCAGGACTCAAATCAACAGTTTGGACCAGAAGAAATAAACATTCAAACAGAACATAATGGAGAAACAAGAATTCAAAAAAAATGAGGAGATGCTTAGGAACCTCTAGGACAACTTTAAACCTTCAAACATCTGAATCCTAAGGGTGCCAGAAGGAGAAGAGGAAGAGAAAGAAATTGAAATCTTATTTGAAAAAAATAATGGAGAACTTCCCTAATCTGGCATAGGAAATAGACTTCCAGGAAGACCAGGAAGCTCAGAAGGTCCCAAAGAAGTTGGACCCAAGGAAGCACACACCAAAGTACATCATAATTACATTACCCAAGATGAAAGATAAGGAGAGAATCTGAAAAGCAGCAAGAGAAAAGGAGACAGTTACCTTACAAAGGAGTTCCCATAAGACTGTCAGCTGATTTCTCAAAAGAAACCTTGTAGCAAGAAGGGGCTGGAAAGAAGTATTCAAAGTCATGAAAGGCAAAGACCTACATCCAAGATTACTCTATCCAGCAAAGCTATCATTTAGAATCAGAGAGCAGATAAAGTGCTTCCCAGATAAGGTCAAGTTAAAGGAGTTCATCATCACCAATCCCTTATTATATGAAATGTTAAAATGGCTTATCTAAGAAAAAGAAGATCAAAAATACGAACAGTAAAACGACAACAAACTTGCAACTATCAACAACCGAATAGACAAAACAAAAAAGAACTAAGCAAACAACTAGAACAGGAGGAGATTCACAGAAATGGAGATCACACAGAGGGTTATCAGCGGGGAGGGGGAGGGGGAGAATGGGGGAAAAGATACAGGGAATGAGAAGCATGAATGGTAGGTACAAAATAGACAGGAGGAGGTTTAGTATGGGAAATGGAGAAGCCAAAGAACTTATATGTATGATGCATGGACATGAACTAATGTGGGGGAATGATGGTGGGAGGGTGGTACAAGGTGGAGGGGAATAAAGAAGAGAAAAAATGGAACAACTGTAACAGCATAATCAATAAAATATATTTTTAAAAAATAGTGCCCGACTCACTGCATAGTTATTACAATATTATTGACTATATTTCCTATGCTGTGATCTATATCTTTGTTACTATTCTGTTTCTATCAATTTGTATTTATTAATACATCCACATTATTCAACCAGGCCCCATACCCCTCCCCTTCGAAAATCATCAGTCTGAGCTTACCATATTTCGAACTATAAGACTCATTTTTTACCACATTTTTTACTTCAATTTTTCCCCTTATTTTCCTCCTCTAAAACCTAGGTGCATCTGGGGTCAGCACCATAAGACACACCTAGGTTTTAGAAGAGGAAAATAGGGGGAAAAATTTGCAGCAAAAATATGGTAAAACAGTGAGCCTTATATTCCAAAAATATGGTATTTCTATTTTGATTGTTTCTTTTTTTTTTTCAGGGTGCACAGTCTTTTATTTATTTATTTTTAATGGAATTTATTGGGATGATATTGGTTTGCAAAACCATACAGGTTTCAAGTGTATAACTCAAAACACTGCATTGTGTGCCCACCACAAATAATGTCTCCTTCTGTCTCCATTTTCCATCCTTTTTTCCACCTCCACCTAGTCCCCATATTCTTTCCCTCTGGCTATCTCCACACTGTTGTGTGTTTATGTGTTATGTGTTTATGGTTTTTGGTTAATTCCTTCATCTTCTTTCACCCAGTCACCCAACCCCCCTCCCCTCTAACAGCTTTCAGTCTGTTCTATGTATCCATATATCTGTTTCTATTTTGTTCATGAGCTTATTTTGTTCATTAGATTTCACATATAAGTGAGATCATATGGCATTTGTCTTTCTCTGACTGGCTTATTTGACTTAGCATAATAATCTCTAGGCCTATCCATGCTGTCGCAAACGGTAAGATTTCCTTCTTTCTTACTGCCAAGTAGTATTTCATTGTGTAAATATACCATGGCTTTTTTCATTTACTGTTGCACATGGGCTATTTCCAGATGTTGGCTATTGTTTTTTTTTAAATAGATTTCATTGATTATGCTATTACAGTTGACCCATTTTGGTTTTCCCCTTTATTCTTCTATGGTCTGTACCACCCCCCACCATTATTCCCCCACATTAGTTCATGTCCATGCATCATACATATAAGTTCTTTGGCTTCTCCATTTCCCATACTAAACCTCCTCCTGTCTATTTTGTACCTACCATTCATGCTTCTCATTCCCTGTATCTTTTCCCCCATTCTCCCCCTCCCCTTCCCCGCTGATAACCCTCTGTGTGATCTCCATTTCTGTGAATCTCCTCCTGTTCTAGTTGTTTGCTTAGTTCTTTTTTGTTTTGTCTATTCGGTTGTTGATGGCTGCAAGTTTGTTGTCGTTTTACTGTTTGTATTTTTGATCTTCTTTTTCTTAGATAAGCCACTTTAACATTTCATATAATAAGGGATTGGTGATGATGAACTCCTTTAACTTGACCTTATCTGGGAAGCACTTTATCTGCTCTGATTCTAAATGATAGCTTTGCTGGATAGAGTAATCTTGGATGTAGGTCTTTGCCTTTCATGACTTTGAATACTTCTTTCCAGCCCCTTCTTGCTACAAGGTTTCTTTTGAGAAATCAGCTGACAGTCTTATGGGAACTCCTTTGTAAGGTAACTGTCTCCTTTTCTCTTGCTGCTTTTCAGATTCTCTCCTTATCTTTCATCTTGGGTAATGTAATTATGATGTACTTTGGTGTGTGCTTCCTTGGGTCCAACTTCTTTGGGACCTTCTGAGCTTCCTGGTCTTCCTGGAAGTCTATTTCCTATGTCAGATTAGGGAAGTTCTCCTTCATTATTTTTTCAAATAAGCTTTCAATTTCTTTCTCTTCCCCTTCTCCTTCTGGCGCCCTTATGATTCGGATGTGGGAAGGTTTAAAGTTGTATCAGAAAGGTTTTTTGGGTCTTTTTTTTTTTTCTTATCCATTCAGCTATCCTATATCTTTTGGTTGGAGCATTTAAGCCATTTACATTTAAGGTGATTATTGACAGTTGTGAATGTAGTGCCATTTTATTGTTAGACTCTTTACCTTTGTTTTTTTTTTTTCTTTCTCTTTTTCTTCTTCTTAAAGTAAGCCATTTAACAATTGTTACAGTATTGGTTTGATGTTAACAAACTCCTTTATCTTTTTGTCTGGGAAGCTCCTTATTTCTCCTTTAATTTTAAATGATAGCCTTTTTTGGGTAAAGTAGCCTTGGTTGTATGTCCTTGTTTTTCATCGCCTTGAATATTTCATGGCACTCACTTCTTGCGAAGTGAGATGTTGCTTTTGGGAGATCAGATGCTGGTCTAATTGGTCTTCCCTGGTAGATAACCAGCTGCTTTTCTCTCATGGCTGTTATTGATTCTCTCTTTATTTTTTAGCCTTGTCATTTTGATTATGATGTATCTCAGCATAGGTCTCTTTGTGTCCAAGTAGTTTGGAACTCTCTAAGCTTCCTGGACTTGTGTGACTTTTTTCTTCAGCAGATTAAGGAAGTTTTTGGTTATTATTTCTTCAAATAGGTTCTCAATCCCTTGCTCACTCTCTTCTTCTGGTATTCCCATGATGCAGATATGTTGTGCTTCATGTCGATGTTTCTTAAGCTCTCCTCACTTTTTAAAATTCTGTTTTGTTTTTGCTGCTCTGCCTGATTGTTTTATTCTACCTCATCTTCCAAATCACTGATTCAATCCTCTGTTTCATCTAACCTACTGTTTATTCCTTCCAGTGTATTATTTATTTCAGATATTGCATTCTTTATTTCTGACTGATCCTTTTTTATGGTTTCTGTCTTTTTTTCATGTTGTTGAGTATCCTTATAATCATTATTCTAATCTCTCTACCCCATAAATTGCTTACGCCCATTTCATCTAGTTCTTCTGGTGAATTCTTTTGTTCTTTCATTTGGAGTATATTTCTTTGTCTTCCCATTTTGGTTGCCTCTTTGCATTTTCTGCCTTAGATGTTAAACTAATCAGTCATTAATGTGATCAGTTGTTCATATAATCAATCTGTAATCAGCAGTCAGGCTTAAGTACCACAGGGTGGGGCAGAGTAATTCCTGAGGGTGGGGTTATTGCTTCCCCTGGGATTGATGCCATTCAGAGAGGAGTGCTCTGCCTTAGAGACATATCTCCTGAAGTATGGGGAATGACTCAGCACAGGGATCCTAGTGGCTATTCCCTCAGTTCTCACACCAGAGCCACCAACCCCAGACTCTCCTTGAGCATCTCTAGTCTACTCTGCCCTCCCTTTACTGGCACCCAGGTAAGTGGCTGCAAATGAAATTTTCTGCTTTGGCCTTATAAAAGGCTCTCTGTATCTCTAGCCATCTCTCCCTGGCTGACAGTACCCCTGCTGCTTTCCCTAGCTGGATGTTATGGCTCTGATGCTGTAGGTTAGAGAGCCCAGCTTGTGGTTCAGACCCCACACTTCTCAGAGGGAACCCCCCTGGCTGCTGAAATATCCCTCTGGCACTTCAGCTGCCACCCATGGGAGTCTAGCCAGCTCTATCACCTCTCCTCTGCACTCCTTACCAGTCATGTTGTGCTGGAGTGTTTTCTTCTGTCTGCCCGTGGTTATAAGGCTTCTCTCCAGCTACTGTTCAGTTGGTTATTCAAGATGATTTATACACAATTTAGTTGTAATTTCAAACTGGTCCAGGGAAGAGGTTACTGTAGCTTTCAGTTACTCCTCTACTTGGATCTCCAATCCAATTGGGTTCTTGAAATATCAGGGGGAGCAGTCTGCAAAGTACATGATTTGTCTAAGCACTGTGCTGTACATGTGAAACTAATATAGAATAATATTGCATGTAAGGTTGAATTGAAAAATAAATAAATAAAAACAATAAAAATAACATCATTTGGGGTATTATTCTAGAGATATAATTTACGTCAAACTGCTTAATATTGTTATTCCAATAGCCTATATCCTTACATATTTGTTAACTAATTGTTTTATTAGTTACTCAAAAGAGTATGTTTAAAATCTTTAGTTCTATTGTAAATTTATGTTTCCATCAAGTTTTGATTTATATATTTCAAAACTGTATAATGACTGCATTCAAATTTCTAAATATTTTCCGCTTGAATGTATCCCTTTATCATTATCAAATATTCTTTATATGTGGTAATATTTCTTAATTCAAAGTCTATTTTGTCTGAAAATAATATAAACACACTAGTTATCCTTTTAGTTTCAGCCTTTTTGTGTCCTTATGTCTAAGGTCTATCTATTTCTACAAAATCATATAACTAAATGCTTTTTTTGTCACAAGATAGTTTTATTTGATTTCCAGCCAAGATGGTGATGTAGGTGGACACACTGTGCCTCCTCACACAACCAAAATTAAGGGCAAAAAAGATTTAGAAACAAGAAAACAACCAGAACTGATAGAAAATTGAACTGTACAGAAGTCCAACAACCATTCATCCAGACCGGTAAGAGGGGTGGAGTTGCAGCAGGAAAAAGTGGAAGTTGAAGGACCCAGGCACACAGGCAGCTGCAGATGGCAGATCCCAGGCATGCAGGTAGTGGCTAGTAGACCCCAGGTGCACAGGCGGTGGCTAGCGGACCCTGGGCATGGGGTGGCAACGGTGCAGACCCAGTGAGGCCGTGCAAGGTGGCCAGCTGACAAGGTGGTCCCACATTCACACGCAGATAATCCAGTGAAGGGGAAGCAATGGAAGGGACTGCAATCCAAGAGAGAGCGGAGCAAGTGCCATTGTTCCCTCTCAGACCATGCCCCCACATACACTGTCACTACCCAGCAACTGGGCTGTCCGGCCCTGGGGAACACCTAAGGCTCCACCCCTCACTACATAACAGCCACAACCAGACCCCCCCAAAAAAGTCCCAAAAATGGTTCAAACAGGAGAACAAATCAAAGCCCCAGAGCCAATTCATCTAAGCAACCAAGAGATAGCCAACTATCAGATGCACAGTTCAAAGCCCTGGTGATCAGGATGCTCACAGAACTGGTTGATTGTGCTCACACATTAGATAAACAAATGAAGGCTACAATAAGTGAAATGAATGAAGACTCACAGGGAAACAAACAGAGATGGGAGGAAAACGGGAACTCAAATCAATGGAGTGGACCAGAAGGAAGAAAGAAACAACCAAACAGAAAAGAAGGAAGAAACGAGAATTCAAAAAAATGAGGAGAGGCTTAGGAACCTCCAGGACATCTTTAAATGTCCCAACATCCGAATTATAGGGATACCAGAAGGGGAAGAAGAAGAAAAACAAGTGGAAAACTTATTTGAACAAATAATAACAGAGAACTTCCCCAATCTGGCAAAGGAAATAGACTTCCAGGAAGTCCAGAAAGCTCAGAGAGTCGGAAAAAAGGTGGACCCAAGGAGGAACACACCAAGGCACATCATAATTACATTAGCCAAGATTAAAATGAAGGAGAGAATTCTAGAAGCAGCAAGGGATAATGGGACAGTCACCTACAAAGGAGTTCCCATCAGATTGTCAGCTGATTTCTCCAAAGAGACCTTACAGGCAAGAAGGGGCTGGAAAGAAGTATTCCAAGTCATGAAAGCCAAGGACCTACATCCAAAAGACTGCTCTATCCAGCAAAGCTGTCATTTAGAATGGAAGGGAAGATAAAGCGCTTCTCAGATAAGGTCAAGTTAAAGGAGTTCATCATCACCAAGCCCTTATTATATGAAATGTTAAAGGGACTTATCTAAGAAAAAGAAGATAAAAAATAGGACAGTAAAAAGACAGCAAACTCACAGATATTAACAACCACACCTAAAAC
>PVKU01011993.1:0-38982 GCA_004027475.1 Anoura caudifer
AGTAAAAAGACAGCAAACTCACAGGTATTAACAACCAGACCTAAAACAAAAGCCAACTAAGCAAACCACTACAACAGGAGCAGAAACACAGAAATGGAGATCACATGGAGGGTTAGCAATAGGGAAGTGGGAAGAGGAGAGAGGGGGACAAGGTACATAGAACAAGTAGCATAGATGATAGGTAGAAAATAGACAGGGGAGGGCAAGAATAGTGTGGGAAATGTAGAAGCTAAAGAACTTATGACACGTGAGCATGAACTAAAGGGGGAATGTGGGTGGGAGGGGGTGTGCAGGGTGGAGGGTAATGAAGGGGGGAAAATGGGACAACTGTAGTAGCATAATCAATAAAATATAATTAAAAAAAAAAAAAAAAAAAGGATGCCAGAATATATTGTGTAACAGTGAGATTCTGTGCATGTGAGCCCATTTACTGTTATGGAAACCATTTATCAGACCCAGTCTCACAGCTATGAAAACACTACTTATCAGACCCATTGACAAGGTTATAGGAAAATGATTCCCTTAGTTGCCCAGACATCTGGGTAAGGAAGCCAGACTCTTGTCTGTTTACCCTACATCTACTCAATAGAGTGTGCCCATCCAGGAGCAGGGAGACATGAAATAAAATTAGGTATTTTATAGCAAGAATAAAGAAAGATATAAAATTTGGATTATTGATTTTGCAGCAATACAATAATCTGAAAAAACTTTTTATTAATTTATAAGAAAAAAATTAACATTTAACATGTTTTAATATATGAGGAGTGAGAGCCTGGATGACACGATTATAGACTATTTTACAATATGGGAAGAAATTCAAAGGCTCTTGTGAAATTCAGAATTTTGGTGGCCACTTAGTGGTGGAAGGAAGAATGGGAAGAAAAAAGTCTGAGTCAGGCAAGAAAAGCATTAAGATTAAGACTGAACCCTCCTTCTGCTGATGAATCTGGAGAAGAGTTTGGTATGTTGCGAGGCAGAGGGAAAGACCCAGAAAAGCTCTTACTTCCCTATTTCTCCTGTGAGACTCTGGGAGGAACCCTCTCAGTGAGGATGCCTTGCATGGACATGGGGTGGTCTCAACAAGGAAAGAACAGAGTCAATGTGCAGAGTGAAGGATTGTTTAATAATCTTGGACTTCACTAAGCTTGCTTGTAGTGCATTGGTACACAATTTCTTACATCTGTGTTGATTACTATGGTTAGCTTAATTGAAAGCCTATTGGTAACATCAGGGGCTGTGGAGAGAATATAAAGAGGCTTAGCAGGCTTGGGGAGGAAGGGATCTAAGATGTTGCATATAGGCTCTCATGAAAGGCTAGTAGGCCCTAAGCAAGTCAAGAGAATGACCAGATCATGTGAAAAGCAGCAAAGGGCTTCATCAGCAATTAGCAAGCTCTCATCCAAGAAAAGACCAGTCTCGCCTCAGGGAGCAGTTCAAACCAGCCACTCCACAGAGAATACTATAAGGAACCAGTGGACAAAACCTTAATCTATGGATTCCTCTCTCCTCATCTGTCACAAAGTGATGAAAAGCCACTATTGTCTCCATGCACAAGTTGCAGGGGAAGGAGTAAAACCATAGATGAAGCACCAAGTCAGAGGAGCTTTCCAAGGACATAGGAAAATTAGATTTGTCTAATGACATCACCATAATTCGCTTTCCTATTTTATTCAGTATAAATAGAGGAGCTCTTAATGTGGACATGTCAACATTTTCTTTGTGAAAACCACTCATATGCAGAGATATTACCAAGTTTCCTTTTATGTTACTCATTTTGATTATTTTTTCTTTTTTTTTAGAATTCAAACCTTTTATTTTTTTTTATTTTAATTGTTGTTCTTGTACAGTTTTCTGTCTTTTACTCCCCTCCCAGCCCACCACCCAGCCCTCCCTACCTCCCTCCCATTTCTAGCCCCCCTAGTTTTTGTCCATGTGTCTTTTATATTTGTTGCTCTAAACCCTTCCCTTCTTTCCCTGAAATTCATTTTGATTATTTTAAAACAGGATATTTTGTCTTCTCTCTGTCTTACTAAACTTTACAGGAATGTTAATATCAACTTCAAACTTTAAATTTACATCCTTTGAGAAAGCTTTAAACATAACAAAAGACAAAAAATTATACCTTTCCATACATTTGCTCTTGATTTATACAATTGTTATATGACATGGATCATCAAGTACCTGTGTATAGAAACACCTTAGCAATGCGAAGGCATAAGACATATATGCTATATTATACAAAATTAAAGCAAATTTTATTGGTGAAATTATACAAAAACAAAATACTGAAAAATTGCATTGATTTTCAGTGGTCATTTATCCTTCATTAGAGTAGATGTTTATTTTCAAATAATTCTGGTAATAGCTTGTAAAAGAAAAAAAACAACAACTACATAAAGTTACAAGGATAAAAAGGAATACAAAAAATATGTGCTTCTTATAAAATTTTCTTAATAATTTTATACAGTTTAGTTCCCAGATTTAGGATGTGTTTGAATGTCACATATATATTTTTGTACTTGTATTCTACTAATTATAGAAGACAACTCTTCTAGTTTGATGGGCAAGATGTTATTCTTATTAAATGGGCACCTGGGTTTTTCTTTTTTCCCAATGTTCCAATATATGAAAACCAAATGATAATCCTAATTTATTCGGAAATTTTCCTTCATTTTAACCAGCTAGCTTCTACTTCAATCATAATTTTGTAATTAATGTGTAATTGTTTTATGACATGAGTTTCAGGTATACAATATTATGATTCAAAATGATCACTACAATAAGTTTAACTAAAATTTATCAACATCTACAATTTAATCCATAATAATAAGATTATTTGAAATTTCTCTAACCATGAAGAAAAAGAGGTTCACCTAAAAAGACATAGCAACAGGTACAACACTCAGGAATCTGTTCAAAATTCCTTTGTGGGTAGATTTAGCATAAAAAACTTTAACTGACATATTTAATTAAGTAGACATTGAGGTTTACACACAGAAGCTTCAATAAAATTGCATGTCTCCAGATCTGCTTGTACTCCTAAGTCGTTATAGGCATAAATTCATCTTTTCCACTTAAGCATTAATTGTTAAATTACATGCTTTTATGCAACCAGGCACATAATTCACAACCTTTTGGAGCAAAGGATTTAAGGTTAGAAAAGGATGGATTAGGAGTAATTTTCTGCCACTAATTTCCATTCTTATACTTGGAGGATGTAATATGTGAATTCTGAAATATTAGATATGACTAGTTCTTCATATAAGAAAGAATATCAATGAAATAGCTTAAAAGAATATAACTTAGCCCACTCAAAAAATAACTAAGCTGTTTTGATGTGGATCATGAGAAGCTGTGAATAGGATGCCAGTAGCATTCCAAATCCTTTTCTAGAAGATTTTTTTTCCTGCAAACTAGATAGAATGTCTGTTCTCTCTATATTTTCAGGAAATTATTTTTCTTCTTATTACAGTTTTATGTAAAAAACTATAATCAAAACTCACATATATTTGAAGGCATCTCCCCTCCCTTACAACTAAGAATCAGGTTGATTACATGAGTAATGACTTTGGAGTAACACATAAAAACTTCCTGTAAAACATGCCATATTTCAATATTCTATTCAGAATTTCTAAACCTTTAATAGTGGATTCTATCCTATTTAAAACTTGTCAGCACTGTGTTTATTCTTATGAAATTACAATAAATGTCAGTGAATGAGAATTTTAATAAGTTAAGTAGTTTCTGAGTTAAGCATATTATCATCCCCTCCAGAGCTTCATCACCTGCTCAAGCAGCACATTATTCTGTCTTGGAATAAAGAATATTCATATTTCTCCAAAGATGACCATTAAGCTGGTTCAGTGTTGGAGTTTTTTAAATAATCAGATTAGCATTTACCTAAGATTATCAAACCTTAACTTAGCTAAAATGGATTAGACAGCATAAACAGGTATTCTGGGAATATGCTGACCATATTAATAATGGATCACTGGCATCTATTCTTGATATTAGGTAAATTTTCTCAATAATTCATTATTTGATTTTTTTACTGAATCAAAACAAAGAAAACATTTGTATTCATGAGAAAAGATGCATAATTTAAGATACGTATTTTTACGTATTGGGTTGGCCAAAAAGTTCATTTAGTTTTTTCCATACAATGTGTCTAGTAGAGCTTAGTTGTCTTTAACTTCTTTGTTGTTAGATTGCATTGTGACAGCTGTCTCATCAGCATGCATTTAAAAAAAAATCAAAATTGGTGATTTTTATGCAGCCGTTTTAATATTGAATGTGGAAGAAAATATGCAACATTTTCAGTGTACTATGCTTTATTATATCAAGAAAGGTAAAAACGCAACTGAAATGCAAAAAAAAAAAGATTTGTGTAATGTATGGAGAAGGGGCTGTGACTGACTGAATGTGTCAAAAGTGGTTTGCAGCTTCTTGGTACTGTTGGCATTTTGGCCAAATAATCCTTTTCTGTGGGGCTGTCTGATGCATTGGAAAGTGTTTAGCAGCACCCCTGGTCTCTACCCACTAGAAGGCAATAGAGGGAGACAGGCAACAAACTAAAAATATCCAAATAAATAAAGTTATTGGTGAAAATGAAAAATACATCTTTTATTTTATGAGAAAGGTAAACAGACTTTTTTGGCCAACCCAGTACATATCACATATGTACTTGTCTAAATTCATTAGCCCTTAGAATACATATCTGGATCAAGAAAAGAAGCCATTGATTACCAGAAAGTATTTAAAATATTTAGTATATTAGACATAGAGTGTTGGTACTTTATTTCCTTTTTGCATGTGTTTGTCAATAATCTTAAAGATTAAGAATTTTTCATTTGTTTAGCTGCTGAAGCATTTGCTATCTCACCATTTCAGCCTTCTCTCCATAGGGCTGCTTGAGTATTCTTATGATATCCCCAGAGTGAGTGATTCCTTAGAGCACAAAGTGGCCGTAGTGCCTTCACCTTGTCTCAGCACACATTGTCATTTTTGCAAGACTCTACTTATTACACAGATCACTCCTTTTTTTAATGCAGGAAAAGACTACAGAGGAATATAAATACCAGGAGATGTAGTTCATCAAAGTCCATATCGGAGGTTCTATTCAGAATTCAGCTTTAAACTACAATCAAGGAAGGTTGCAAATAAAATTATAGCTATTTTATTTTTCAGAACCCTCTACCCTGAGTTTGGATTCAAAATATTACACAATAATCTTTCAAAAGTTATTTGTCATTTTTCCTAATTAAAATGGTTCACTCTGGTCAAGACTGTTATCTCACATGTTTTACTCATTTTCTTCTTTATGGTGAAGGTTTTTATCCACTATTTAACATGTACACCATTGTTTTGGTATTTAATATAATTCCATCTTTCCAGGCCTCATTCATGTCTTACCTGATTGGCTACAAAACCACCCAAAACTCTACCCTACCCTAACAATTCTAACCATCAGTTCAAACACATAATGGATTTTTTCATCATTAGCAAATGACATATGTAAGGTGCTTTATCTTTAAAAGAGTATAATTTTCTTGAATGGACATCATCTTTTACTCTTCTTAAAAATTCCTTAATACATCCTCCAGGATAAGCTTTATCTCAAAATAATATTTTTATTAGTATAAATTATATATACATAATGTATATATTTGTATATATACATAATGATACCATTAATTTGTATAAATTTTATATGCATAATTGTGTGATTATTTGTATAATTGTATATGCAAAGGTACTGTCAACAACATCTCCCATGATGCTCTGTGTCAGACGTGCTCTTAACTTATCTTGATGGAAAGATTCTTCAGATGAGTGATTGCTGTTGCCAGAGCCCTTTAGCCCGTGTCATTCCATTATTTACCCTTAATTCATGATGTTTTCCTGAAAAAAAATTCCTGTTCATCATAATAACTTAGAAAAATAAAGTTCTAAAATATATTTTATAAAACTACTCTCCAGTCAGTTTTACTTTCTTGTTAAAAGGTTTCTTTTAAATTCAAACTGTTATTTTCCAAAAAATCTTAATCCTGGGGATTTTGTCATAACTCAATTAGAACTGACAGCACATTTGAAATTTCACTTTTACTTTAACAAATTACTGTACCAAACTTGCCTCAGGCTCTACTTTGATTATTAATTAGCAAACATAGTGTGTATCTAAAAGAAGATAGGCATTTTAGGGCAAAAGTTTTTCCTCCTAATTAAGTGTAACAGCTTACACATTTCCAGTGATTTTGAGGTTAACTTTTAAAAATCATTTTTAACTCTTTTATTTTCCTTAGTTGAAGGACATAAACTTCTCATTTCAGCTGCTACTAGTGGTAAATATTGTAACCATGTTATATTCCAATAATAATATTGACCTAGAAAGATATCTTCCCTTTATTTGGTTATTTCCTGCTCCTCATTAAACTGAGTCCTTGGTTGCCTACTATATAAAAGTTTACAGTGCTCTGTAATCACTAGATTTTTTTTTTTTTTTTTTGAATTTTGAAAAACATTTGAGTCTTCCTAGCTATCTTTTGGAAAAATAGGTTACATGAATTCAATACATACTGTAAGAACTTAGGAAGCTTTTGTTAATTTATCAATAATGTATATATTCTACTATATCAGTTTGAGCTACAAAGTATGTTTACAGATACTTTTCAGTCTCGCATTCCATAATGTTCTCTCCTACCTGGCTTCCACTTTCATGTAAGGATTCAAGAAAACAACTGAATTCTGACTCCTATTTCCAAAAAAAAAAAAAAGTCTTGCTTGATCCTACATTTGAGCCTGGGGTGTTTTACAAATACCATCTGTGCTGTGTCCCTGGGCTTGGAGAAAGCTCACCAGAGGTGTCAAGAAATCATTCACTGGTGGCTACTGGTGCCTCGGTCATCTCTAGCACACATTGTTTCTGATGCAGGCAATGAGGCTGCAGCAGTCTCTTCTAGACAGACACAAGCAACTACTGTAAATAATCACCACTTCTATAGTGTAAGAGAAAGAAAACTTTTCTTCCCACCATGTTGGGAACTGCCCTGTCTGGTTTCAGGAGCTGTAACCCTCCATGGCTAAGGCTGAGTGAACGACCTTCAGACACTAAGCCACTAAGGAGACAAGGCTTACCTCCCTGGCAGGGGCACTGATTCTGCTCCTTTTACTTCATCCATAACTGGCCCCCAAGGCTTGATTGATTAGCTAAAGACAGGTAAGATCCCCCAAGGGGGGAATGACCTAAGATAGGCACGGTCATGTGGAGGCCCCAAGGAAGGACTTGGAGGACTACAGCAAAAGCAGGTGATTAGACCCTCAGCCCTGACATAAACCGAGTCCTCATTCTGTCTTTGAGAAGTCTCCTGGCTGCCTTGTTTCCCCTGCCTGACTTAAGCCTGAGACAATGCCTTAAGCCTGAAACAATGCTGGTGGTGGGTGCAGCCCTGTGCTGGAAAGGGCAGGTTACTTAGGGTGATCAAGCCTAAGAAAGGATATGTAAGATCCTGTGAAACCTGCTTTGTTTAGAATGCTCTCAATTAAATAAGGGTCCAAGCAAGAAGTGAGTTTGTTCCTCAAAGTTTTATAGCTCTTTAGCTATCTGACCCTGACTCAAAACAGGCCCTCAGAGTTCTTTGTGTGTTATCTATTGTTTGATCCTTACTGCCTGATAATGATTAATGAGCTTTCCCTGTATTCCTGTGCAAAACAAACTCAATAAAAGCCTGTTGAGGAAGAGGCTCTTGGCCCTTCTGCTTTGAGAGATGGCCACCTTTCCTCCCCAAACAGATCATGTCTTGGTAGACTTATTCTCATCTGTGGTGGCTGGGGGCCCCTGCAGGTGGAGCCCCCCCCACTAGCCATATATAATGATATGATCAGGTAAGGATGTTTTAAATAAAATCTGGCCTGACATTTCAACCAAGATACTATTTAAGTTTAACCTCCCACAGGAAGTTCAGGCTATGCTAGATTCCAGTATCAACAACATCATAGATGTTGATTTGTATTCACAACTGTTAGTCTGTTTCTGCAGGATCCAGACCACAGGTTTCATTATTTTATAGGGTGTGGTTTTTATATCAGGGGACTCATTGCTCTAATGAGCAGTGTGGTTCACTCTCACATGTATAAAGAAATACAGATTTCAGGAAAAAGGTAATGAGATCTTTGTTCTTGCCCTCTAAGAAGGCATCTTGTCTCTTTATAAATAATTGTTTCCTCTACTTCTCAGCAATCATTGAGTATATAAATGTATTTTTATGCAGAGAAAGAAATAAGTTTCTCCTCAACATACAATCTGATACATATTTAAAAATATACATGTGGATGTGTACTTGCATTAGTGTGTATATATGTGCACACATATGTAGGTTTTTTTTTTACCGTATTCTTCATTAAAATTTTTAGGTACAAACTGGAAAGAAATTAAAATACAATTCTAAGAGTGATAACTTGAAAGAGCAAATAAAGGCAAGAGTTTTATTTTTCCTATTGTGTATTGATAGCTCTCCAGATACAATAATCTATTTAGAGGCAGACACACAAATAATAATAATAATAAAGAAACAACTTATATAACTATACTTTTTAAGATTTTGTTTACTTATCTTTAGAAAGGGGAAAGGAGGGAGAAACAGAGTAAGAGAAACATCAATGTGTGGTTGCCTTTTGTGCTCCCCTGACTGGGGACCTGGCTTGCAACTGAGGCATGTGCCCTGAGTAGGAATTGAACCAGTGACTCTGGTTCACAGGCTGGTGCTCAATCCACTGAGTCACACCAGCCAGGGCTATTGTAAGAGACCAAGGTAATGTCTTATGGCCTGTCCTAGAAATTGGAATATGATCACTTTGAATCATGCTCTTTGTGAAATGGTAAATCAAGTACTTATAAGAACAAATTTTCCTGTAGCTTACTTCTGCTGCTATCAGTTTATCTTCCTGTGTCTTTGTTATGCATTTATTGCCCACAGAAACCTGTTATTTGTGCTATCATGGATTTCAGATCATTTTATTCAAGGGATTGCTCACTGATGCTATGTGCAATTTGCAATCTAGTGGTGGGCTTAATAAGCCACTTAAAATACAGCAGATTTCCATCTGTAAGTTTATCTTCCTTATAACAAAGTCTAAAATGCTATTGCTGGCTCCCAGGTCTCATAAGCAAAACACAACTGGTATTTTTGAACATTTCAAGCAATGCTTACAAAATACACTAATCACATCTCTCAATAGTCAGACTTTCACACATCTCTATATTTATGAACCAATTACATTTAAACTAACGCATTTAATAATTCCTGAATATCCTGATAACTATAGCATTTGATGAATGTCAGGAGATGAGTATATGATTTTATAACATTATCAATAGGCTTTGAACAGAAAGGTTACCTCATAGCTTGTCTAGATAATTCTGTCATTTTACTAGTTCAGATAAATTATCGTTTATTGTTTTTTCTATATTTAATTTCCCAAACATTCTGAATAGAAAAACATAATGCTAATGAATTGGCATCTGCTTTGATTTATTCTTATGCATGGTGAATGTCTACTCTCTTTTCCTGCTTTCTTGAGGACTTCTGTCTAGGAAGTGATATCACCTAACAGGAATGAGGAAGCAATAAATCACAACGCATGTTTACAATCATGTTAGTCACTTGGACAATGGCCAATGATGTCTCCAAGAATTAATTTCAGTTTACTGACAAAATCTAATCTAATACTAGTATTATTTGTTTATTTTTGTAAGTTATTATACTGTTTTGTTTTTTTCCAGTAATTTATATTAATTAAATATAAATATGACAAAGTGTCTATAGTGAGTTTTGAAAAATACATATATGCATGTAACATACACCCTCATCAAGATGTAGAATTTCTATTATTTCTTTATGTCCCTTGCACAAAGGAACTGAGTCATCGATACCAATAAGGAATAGCTCCCATATACCACAGAACCACTCTCTTATTACCCCTGAGAACTGAAGCCAGACTTCAGGTTTATACCCCTGACAATGAACTTTAACAAATAAAAATTCAGAAGCAAGAAAGTTTTCACTACTGATGCCACAGGTGTCTCTTAATATTTTGGAAGCTGGATGAGGAGTCTTGAATGATGGCTACAGAAATCTACAAATGTCCACAATCCTGTTTGCCACCAGAAAGGACAAAACAATCAGGATATTGGCTGCTGCTTCATTTTTGTCTTCCAAATCTTGTGTAGATGTTCCTAATTCATGAAATGTATTTTTGTCATACAGAATCAAAGCTGTAAGGGAATATGAAGAGTAAATTTGTAGCTTTCTGACTTCTCTAGGAAGGGAGGGAGGAATGGAAATTGAGAAAGACAGTCTCACAGTTCAAGAATGCAACTTCATATTAAAGTCGAACAAGTAAACGAACAGAAATTCAGACAACCACATTTTCTAAAACTCATTAAAGTTATTTTTTTAATAATTGGAGTTTCCAAAAACAATTGAAGAAATGTTCTACAATAATGCTTTCAAGGTTTGGTTTGATATGTATTTACTTTCAACTAGAGAAAATTATAGTCCAATTAACTAAATCATTAGACTTTGAATTTAGAATCATGGTTCACAATTAGCTTCTGAAATACATTTCCGTGTCTTGGCCTCTGCATCATTTGGATACATTTTTTTCTTCATTACTCTTCTTCAGCTCTGACCATGGTTTATTTGTTTGTTTATGTATGTATGCATTTATTTATTTATTTATTTATACTTAAGTTACTAAGCTATTTTCCATGGAATCTCAAAGTGAAAACATACTGGGTTAAATTCAGCATAGAATCAAATCCACTTTCCAAATGATAACAGTTTCTTATACTTAATCACAAATGATTTTTATGTCATTATATTCCATTCTTAATTTATTTAGAAAATATTAAAAATAGTATTATATGTTTCACACTTAGGCCTTACATTTTTCTATAGTAGTAGTTTTTATATTGCATTTTTTATTGTTGTTCAAGTACAGTTGTCTGCATTCCCCCCCCACTCCCCCTGACCCCAGCCATCCCCATCTCCCTCCTCTGATCCCAACTCCCTTTGGTTTCGCCCCTGTGTCCTTTACAGTTGTTCCTGAAAACCTTCCCCTCCCTGCCCCCATTATCCCCTCCCACCTCCCCTCTGGTGACTGTTAGTTTGTTCTTAATTTTGCTGTCTCTGGTTATATTTTTCTTGCTTGTTATATTGCATTTTTAAGGGACAAATAAAAAGATAACAAGGCTATACAGCCTATACACAGTGTCAGAAATTAAATCCTACTCTGATGTTTTTAAATTAAGTTTTTTTTTTTATACTAACCTACACTGGAAAAAGTTACTAAAGGTTTACGTTTCTTTGTTATTTTGGTGTGCTTTAATTGCATCTTGCAGTCCATATTCTCTTCACCTTAGATAAGTTATTCTCTTTTGCTCTGTTACTCATTACTTTAATCATAATATAGATGCTTATTGAAAAAGTAGACTTAAACGTGAGCTAGAATTAGATTCCAAACTGAAATCCACCCCTTCTGGGCAGTATGGCCTTAGTCAGGGGCTTTCATCTCTCTAAAGCCCTCCTTCTTCATTTGCCAAAAAGGATAGTAAGGCCATTGCAAGAAGTGAATGAGAGGGAAAGTTTTTAATTTCCTCAGAACATTGTCTTAGAGTAAATATTTCATCTGAAAGTTATTTATATTGTTATTGTTAATTGAGATATTGTTATTCAAAGTTCATACAGTCTCATTTATGCTAACTGGTTATCCACTTAGGTCCTTACAGATTATTTAAATGGTGAATATTTTCATTTATTTATTCCATATTTAGCAAAGATGTATTGCTGTATACTTATACTGCACATTACATACATAGCTGCCATGTGTCTGAAGTTTCATGTGTGACCCCAGGTGAAACCCACAGAATAACCACCCACCTGAGCCTAGACAAGAGCTGAGTTTTCTTACCTACAATATTGGAGAAACAATAGTAACTACTTCATAAATTGACCTTGGGCCAAATATTACAAAATGCTTTTATCAGTGCCTGGTACATAGCAACTATTCTAGATTTAATTGTCAAATATATAAATTTAAGAGAAAACTTATGGGAAAATTTAGGCAAACTGTGAAATTGTTATCTCACTTCAAGGACTGAGTGCATCTGAAGCACTCAGATAGCTGGACAGAGAAAATTAAAAGTCTCCATAACTCCTTCTATCTCCCATCTCTGCTTCTTGGCATCATATTCTCTGAACAGCTGGTTCCAAATAACTATATGTTTGCCAGCATGATTTGCATAAAACTGAAATCTTAGCTATGTAAATAAAGCATTTCCTGAGTATTCTTCTCAGCTGACATTTTAAAGTACTGCTACAAAGCATTTTAAAAACTATGAATGATTAAAACATCAAATGTCACCTCTCAAGAATGACTAACAGTTTAAATGCAGTGTGTTTCACTAATTGCATTGCTTTGTAAGCAACATTAAATATTATATAACTAATACAATTAGGTTAATTATACTTAGAATCTTTGTACTCAGTATACTCAAAATTAGTTTAATTCAGATGTATAACTGTGAAATTTATTGTGCTGGAATCCAAAAATGTATAAATTTACTCATAAGTATGTAAAATATAATTGTACAAGTATTATAGACAGAAATAATTATATCTTTTGGGAATATTAACTTAATAAAATATGGTTAAATTATTGAAGTGTGAAGAATATTTATCATCTGATGATTTATGAGGAAAATACATACATCAATAAAGAAATTAGAGAATATATATGCTTTGTGTAACTAGAATTGTTAGATAAGCCAAGAACAGAGTTTAAGTTAAAAAATTTAGAACAGAGTTAAATGTGACTCTATAACACAGAAATAATTTCTAATATCTGTTTTAGCCTTTTCTCCTTTCTGTGTTAACATTATATCAAGCAAAACTATGCAACAAAGCCTAAACAAAAAAAAATATATATATAAAAGAATAAGATGGTTAAATGGCCAATAAGCACATAAAATATCAAAATTATTAGTTATCAGAAGTTAAAATTAAAACTTCAATACAGTAGAGTGGTAATAAAAAAGACAGGTGACATTAGATAATGATAAAGTTATAGAGCAACTGAGACTCTCATAAATTGCTGATGGAAGCATGCAATTACTTTAAAAAACAGTTTGACACCCTTAAAGCTATAACCCATGAATTTCAATTCTAGTTATTTATCCAATAGAAATAAAAACAGGACCACAAAAATCTTTAGATAAGAATTTTCATAGTAGCTGTATTTATAATAGGCAAAATCTAGAGGTAACTAAGAAAATGTATCTGTCAACAGAAAAATGGATAAACCGTGGCACATTAATAAAATAGAATACTACTCAGCAACAAAAATGTTATGAACTATTGGCACACACAAAGATATGGATGCAAGGATACTGCTGAAAGCCATTTTGGAGAGAAATAGAAGTGGAATACAGGAAAACACAGGCTATTGATTCCATTATTAAGAAGCTCTGGAGTAGGCAATACACATCTATGATGATAAGATTTGAGACAGTACCTGTTTAAAACCACTTGTGAAGAGTGGGCTCCACATCCTTGGTCTGGCTGATACCAGAAGTGGATGCAAAAACAGATGCTCAAGAGTGAGAATTTGTTTTTTTTTTTTTCACCTGGCCTACTTGGATATGAGTTTACTCGGCAGTTACAACTGGAGGATTACAGCTGTAAAGTCCATAAAAAGCAGGGGCAAAAAAGAGTACCAAGGAAACATTGTAGCAGTGAATAGAATGACTAGTACAAGAGAGCACTGTGATGAAGATGAGGAATAAAAGAACTGGGAGGTGGGCTAGCTACTTCTGAAAACACTAGAAAGTTCAAAGGAAGACAATTGCAAGCTCACTGCTTTCAATTCACAGGTCAAAGTAGAGTTTTTCTATATTTAGTAGTGTTAGGACTAATGAAGGCACAAATCAGATACAGAAATGTATCCTACTTTTGAATTAAATGTGTGGTCTCTTTTGTGAAGGTGGAACATTGATTGGGAGACTGGAGCTTGAGAATTGGAATGGGTTATTTAGATGAATTTATCTGGATATTAGTCCTATGTATCCCTAACCCATGAGCCTCTCCTAGTTGCTATTCATGCTTTGGTGGAGACCTTGTAGTCATTCATGTGAGATCATTGCTTTGGAGTAAAATACCAGTTCTTCTTACTGCACCACTACTAACACTTCACAGCCTCCAGGCAGATAAGCAAATTCTAATAGCAGTTTGTCAAAAGTAGGATCAAGTTAAATATACTAGATGGCATATATTACATTATATTGACCATTTATATTGGCAAAAACCTGAGGAATTTATGTGGAAATGTATCCTAAATGTGCCCAAAAGGGAAAGAAATAATAGATCAGATTAGAGCAACTTAATCAATATGGATTATGGTGTGTTCCCAGGAACACTTAGGAGTGGCTCAGTGTGTTTAGTTGTTTGATTAAAATCTAGTCGTACAGGTAAATCATACTAAGTGAATATGAGACACCAGACATTTATTGGTATAATTTTGGTGTATTGTCACCAAATACGTATTTGGACAACAATTGATGTTAGTAATTGTGTTAGTAATTGTACTAATTTGTGAGATTTCAAAATTAGAAAATTGTGGTCTCTGAGTTAAAACACATCACAGTCCAAAATCTGCTAGCAATCTTATTCAATATAGTACAGCAAATATTATTTATATATTTTTGCATTTCTTCTTGGTGGTTTATTTTCAAAGTGGAAAGGCAATAAAAATGTCACATATAGTCACATTCCTTAAAAGTAAAAAAAGTTTCCAAAGTGTGAGTTGGTGTTAACACATAAAGAAACATGTTAATATGTTAATGTGTTAACACATTAACATGTTATACATACAGAAATTTATTTTGTCACTGTTTTGGAAGTTGTAAGTCTAAGATCAAGTTGTTGGCAGATTTGATTTCTTCTGAAACCTGTCTCCTTGGCTTGCAGTTTGCTGTCTTTTTACTGTGCCACTTTTATTGTGCACTTACATCTCTAGTATTTCTTCCTCTTTACATAAACATGTCAGTCCTATTGGATTAGGGTCAACCTTTACGATCTCATTTAATTTTAATTACCTCCCTAAAGGCCTAGTCTTCAAATACAGTCACATTGGAAGTTAGGGCTTTTTGCAGAAAGGCAGACCTTGAGCAACCACAAAAACATATAAGAAGGGGCCTTTGACCTAGAATACTTTCTTAGTGTTTTTCAGAAGTAGAAAAGGAATTTGACAAAATACAGTATCCATATATGATTCAAAACTCAAAAAATGGGAATAAAGGGACCATATGTCAACATAATGAAGACAATTTTTGACAAACTGACAGCTAATATTATACTCAATGTTGAAAAGCCAAAAGCTATTGCCCTAAGATCAGGAACACGACAATGATGCCCACTCTCACCACAATGGAAGAACAAAAGGAAACTAGATTGGAAGGGAAAAAATGAAACTGTCATGTTTGCAGATGACATGATACAATATATAGAAAACCCCAAAGACTCCACCAAAAAACTAAAATCAATTAATGAATTCAATAAAGTTGTAGGATACAAAATGAATATACAAAATTAGTGACATTTTTATACACTAATAACAAACTATCAAAAAATTAAGAACACAATCTTATTATAATTGAATAAAAATCATAACAGGAAATAAATTTAACTAAAGAAGTAAATGACCTGTACTCTGAAAGCTATAAAACCTTAATAAAAGACACGTAGATGACAAAAATAAATAGAATATGCCATGCTCTATTAGAAGAATCGATATCATGAAGATGTCCATACTACCTAAAGCAATCTACAGGTTAAATGAAATCCCTGTCAAAATACCAATAGCATTTTTCACATACCTAAAACTAATAATCCTAACATGCATTTAGATCCACAAAGACTCTGAACAGCCAAACTAATCTTGAGAAGAAAGAACCAAGCTGCGGAAATCACAGTCCCAGCTTTCAAAATATACTATAAACCTATAGTAATCTAAACCTAGTATAAACCTAGTAAATTAAAGGAGTTCATCATCATCAAACCATTATTATATGAAATGTTAAAGGGACTTATCTAAGAAAAAGAAGATTAAATCAAGATTATGAACAGTAAAATGACAACAAACTCACAACTATTAACAATCAAACCTAAAAAATACAAAACAAAATGAACTAAGCAAACATCTAGAACAGGAACAGAATCACAGAAATGGAGATCGCATGGAGGGTTATCAGCAGGGAAGTGGGAGGGAGATAAAGGGGGGAAAGGTACAGGGAACAAGTAGCATAAATGGTAGGCATAAAATAGGGGGAGGGTAAGAATAGTATAGGAAATGTAGAAGCCAAAGGATGTATATATATATGACCCATGGACATGAACTAAAGTGGGGGAAGAATCTGGGAAGGGGTGTGCAGAGTGGATGGGAATAAAGAGGGGAAAGTGGGACAACTGTAATTGCATAATCAATAAAATATACTAGAAAAAACTAAAAAATAGATATATTCATGCATCTGTTAATTGCAGCATTATTTACAATAGCCAATACTCAAGATATGGAAGCGATCTAGATGTCCATCAATATATGAATGGATAAAAAAATTGTACACATATTCAATGGAACATTAGTCAACTATAAAAGTGATGGAAGTCTTGCCTTTAGCAACAACATGGGTTAACCTAGATGGTATTAGGTTGACATAAATAAGTCAGACAGAGAAAGACAAATTAACATAATTTTTGGATTATATGATGCAATTGCCCTCCCCACCAATTTGGGAGGAATAATAGTTGTTAATGCTGCTGTTGAGTTCTGTTTACATTTACATAGGTGAAATATTACATTATATATGTTATTAAGTATTTTACCACATTTTTTGCTTCAGAATTTTTTTTTCCTATTTTCCTCCTCTAAAACGTAGGTGTATCTTATGGTCTAAAAAATACAGTATGTGATTTTACTTATTTGAGGAATCTAAAGATACAAAATTAACAAATAAAACTCAGCAGAAACAGAAACAGACTCATATACAGAGCACAACTTATGGTTTCCTGAAGGAAAAGTCATAGATGGATGAGGGTAAAGGAAAAGAGGAGTGAGAGATATAAACTCCCAGTTATAAAATTAATATATTATGGGGATATAAAGTACAGCATGGAGAAAATATTCACTGATGTCATAATAGCATTGTCTGGTGACACACAGTTACAAGACTTAGTGTGGTGATCACATTGTAAGGTACATAAATATTGAATCAATGTTGTGTACCTGAAGCTAATTTAATATTGTATATCAACTATACTTCAATTGACAAATTGTGAGCATAAAATTTGTATTAAGTCAGCAATTGAAATGTAATGTGGTTTTGGTCATGAAATTAAAAGAAATTTAAAATAAGAATTGAGGATACAATATTAGCAATTTTCTAAGTCTGGAACAGTTTTGGGTCTGATAATTATTTTTCCTTTGTTTCTGATATTCATAATTATCTTCCTTCTGATTTCCAAATATTTCCCATCTCATTTCATATTCAGTTTGTCCCTTCTTTATCCTTTAGAATTGTATCCTGTGTTTTTCCCTTATCTCCCACCACTGTTTAATGTACTGACTTTCTTATTATGAGTTTCCAGTGTATCTAGTATACTTTACACATAAAGGTGGTAAACAATTGTTTACTGTTCATGACTCATTTCGAATGATGTAAATGTTTTCCCTGCCCAGATGACATGGTTCAGTTAGTTGGAGCATCATCCCATACACCAAAATACTGTGTGTTCTTTCCTCAGTCAGGACACATGCCTGGGTTGTGGATTTGATCCCAGGTCAGGGCATGTGCAGGAGGCAATTAAATGCTGTTTCTCTGTCACTGATGTTTCTTCTGTCTGTCTGTCTCTCCCTAAAATCAATAAAAACAAATCCTCAGGCGAGAATTGAAAAAAATATTTATGAGCCATATTGTCACTAAAATTTAAAGTTAAACCTGCAAAACTAGTGTTGATTTGAACAAGTAACTTCCAGAGATTATAACTATCCCCTGAATTTGTTCCATTATAAAGCAATTTATAACATTAGTTACATTTTTAATGTATGCATTTCTTTATTCATGTTAAAAAAGCACTCATTTCAAACAAATCTCAATATTTTAGAAAAGAATAGCTTAAACTGTCTGGTCCTAGTGTAAGAGAATATTAAAAAGTAAAGAAACCTTAATTGCACCAATATAAATAAAAATTAAAAAGAAATATTTAAAGAGTTTGTGGTACTACTGGAACCCAAAAGACATTTTAAGATTTCGAAAAAGTGCTATCATATACAAGAATTTGTGATCTTCCCTTTAATACCCCTTTGACATAAATGAATATATATGTAACTTAAATATTTTACATACAATATACATCTAGTTATAGTAATATCTCAAAACCATTTTATGTTCATTTTTCTTTGTATTGAGAAGAATAGCATTAAAATTATTATACCACTGGGGTCATGGTCTTTGATGATTTTTAAAAGTTTTCCATAATTTCTTGGTAATAATTTAAAAATGTCAATAAGTTATTAATCAAATTATATGTTCAAGTTGTTTTCACATTTAGCTGACTTTTCAAAATTGAAAATTTTTGTTCAAACGTCATTAAAAGGCACTGTGTTTAAGAATTAACTTAGTTTAAAATCTTAGGATGTATTAAAATTACTTAGCATATTTTAGTTTTAGTTTTCTTTGGTGTACAATGAAAATATTAGTACTTACATTTTATGGGCTATCTCCTGCATGGCTAAAGACAACATCTGCAAAATGAAAAGGGAACCAAGCATATGGGAAAATATATTTACTATCATACCTCAGACAAGAATTTGATCTCCAAAATATATAATAACTCATAGAACTCCACACCAGGAAGATAAACAATCCAATTTAAAAATAGGCAAAGAGCCTTGGCTGGTGTGGCTCAGTGGATTGAGTGCTGGCTTGCAAACCAAGGGGTTGACAGTTTGATTCCCAGTCAGGGCACATGCCTGGGTTATGGACCAGGTCCCCAATAGTGGTCATGTGAGAGGCAAACACATATTGATGTTTCTCTCTCTCTTTCTCCCTTCATTCCCCTCTCTTTAAAAATAAATAAATAAATAAATAAAATCTTTAAAAAAAAGCAATGGATCTGAACAGACACTTCTCCAAAGAGGACATATAGAAGGCCCAGAGACATATGAAAGGATGCTCAACATCACCAGCCATCAGAGAGATGCAAATTAAAACCACAATCAGATGCCACTTCAGACAGGTAGAATAGCCATCATAAACAAATAAACAACAAGTGTTGGAGAGGATATGGAGAAAAGGGAACCCTAGTGCATTGCTGGTGGGAATCCACACTGGTGCAGCCACTGTGGAAATCAGCATGGAATTTCCTCAGAAAACTAAAAATGGAACTGCCTTTTGACCTGGCAATTCTACTGCTGCAGTTATATACTAAGAATCCCCAAACCCCAATTCAAAAGGTCCTATGCACCCCAATGTTCATAGCAGCAAAATTTACAATAGCCAAGTACTGGAAACAGCCGAAGTGCCCATCAGTAAAAGAGTGGATCAAAAACCTGTGGTACATTTACATAATGGAATACTACACAGCAGAAAGAAAGAAGGAACTCCTAACCATGACAACATGGGTAGAGAGCATCTAGAGATCTAAGTGAAATAAGCCAAGTGGTGAAAGATAAATACCATATGATCTCACCTGTAAGTGGAACCTAATTAATAAAATAAATAAGCAAGTAAAATAGGACCAGAGACATGGAAATAAAGAACAAACTGACAATGACAACAGTGGAGGAGGAGGACAATAACTGGGGAAAGTAGGGGAAGGATCATGAAGGAACATGTATAAAGGACCCATGTACTAAGACAAGGGGGAAGGAGGGGTAGGAATGTGGGGAAGTGGGGGTGGGTAGGGCAGAGGAGAGTAATGGAGGGATAATGGGGACAACTGTAATTAACAACATAAAAAAGAAAAAACTGTTTAAATTATTATTATATTGTTTTAAATTGTATATATCAGGAATTTACTTCTTTATAATATTGTTATAAATCTACTAATATGGTATGTTATTCCAATTATATAAATCTTCTTTTATGTAATGCATTTTTTCTAAAATGGTATTATAAAATGTTTCTTAAATGCACTTCTAAGAGCTTTAGAATATTTATTTTAATTGAGTGTTATATCTTCTAATGGTGATAAATAATAGTAAAGTAGGTTCTGCCATCTATTTTCTTCCTTACAAGAAGTTAAAATCTAAGTTACATGAAGTAAATGCAGTGACATACGGTTTAGAAGGCAGAAATAAGGCTGAGGCTAATGTTTTTCTTTTTAGTGGCTATTCTGCTGGCTAGAAATTTATTGAGATGTGGGGCTTTTCTGTCACATTCATTACATATTCTCCATATTTCATGGCATTCAGAGATGGGTAGGGTCAAGTGGGTGTTTATGTTTCAGTGTCAATTCTCCAGTTTTTTATAGTGTGTTGATATCTCTTATGAAAATGTCAGGAAAACTCAATTCACCTGTTCATGGGCATCAAACAGCATTCATAGGAGCTGCAGTGCCAGGGTTATGCTTTGTTCTTATTAGCTGTAGGGGAGGGTTCAGAGGTGGGAGCACCAGTGTCAATCTGGGGAGAAATTCTGTAGAACTGGCGTAGACATCACTCCACCCTATTACACACTTCTGTATGCATTAATTTTCTATGTTGAATAAACCTTCTTTTTTCAAAATACTAAAAGTATTTTCCATCTAAATAGTAACTGCTTAAGTATTTCTATTGGAGATTGTTCCAGAATATAATGATGTTGGAAAACTAAGGAAAATTGTAAAATCTGTTGGATTGGAAGGCAGGCATAATTAGGTGGCCAAAGGAAAATGAGACCCTAGGAATCAACATTACACTATGACAATATAGTCAATTATTGAGTGCTGAAATTCACCTGGATGAGGTACCTCTTGAAGGTGAGACTCTAGTAGTCTCTGGATGCACTGATTGACTACTATGGAGGGAATGAGAAAATCAAAATATGTTAGGGCAGACTGGCTAATTCTAATTAGTCCTGATAATATGAAGATATTTAAAAAATCTGCCATTTGCTGAAAAATAAAACAGATTCCAAAAACAGAAAAATAAGTTACTCAATTTAGATTGTGAGATTAATGAAGAAAAACTCTTTCATATATTTGTTTCAACTTGAGCTGAGACATGAAAGATAAGAAGACATTAATTGAGGACTGAAGAGAAGAACATTCTAGATATGAGTATATCAATGATTTAGAAGTATAACTTGCTTCACAAGAGGTTGTGAGGATTAAATTAAATAAGATTAAACTATATTTTATAAAGTCCTGGAAGCTTTCACAAGTACTTGTGAAATTTTTCTCTTTACTTTTCTAGACTTACTTACTTTATACAGACTTACCCAGAATGAATTTACTTCTGATAATTACTGAAAATATTCTTTAATAGTTTTCTATTTTTCAGAAAATTTGTGGTATTTTAGATGCACTTAAGAAAAGTGAGGAACAAAATTATTTCATGGTCTGAAAAGATGAGAGACAATAATATGATAAAATTATCTTAAACAATAGAGATGTAATCTATAAGTTTCTGTTCAGTAAATATTCTCTGGAATATAATGATTGTTCCTATTTTCATAATTGTTGGATATGTAAAATATCATTGAATAACTTCCTGCATGCAATTATTTCCAAGAAGAAATTGTCAACTGAAGTCAAAATGAAAGCTACAACCTTATGAAAAATTGCATCATATTAACATTTTCAATAGATACAGAAAATATGTTATATGAAAAAGAAATAAATTTGTCTAAGAAATCAAAAAATATGTAAGCATTATTCGATGTCTCTAAAGTTGATGGCTTCAGAGAAATTCAGGTGTTTTCAAAGCAAAGCTGTTGGTAATATTAAGGCAATGATTATGTTTTCCTAAAGTAAATCATAGTTCTCAATATATGTATTTGGAATGAAAAAATAATTTCAGTAATTAATACCTAACAAGGATGTGAAAAAACATAAAAAAGTCGGAGTAACTTCCCAGGTAGCTGCATTAAATAATCAGTCTTTCAAAAAAATTACTATTTAAATATAGATACAAAAACTTCACCTTGATCATTGTTTCAAATATAACAGTTATATGACTGTCCTTATGAAGTTTATAACCAAGAGTATTGTCTATTAAAAACATAAAAATAAATATTATTCTCACAATTATAGCCAGTGAAAAAGGACAGGGATTGTGAGAGTAGAGAGCAAAATTAGACACATCTCAATGACAATGATAATATACATAACAGTATAAACAATAGAAAAGCATGATTGAGTGAACCAAGGCAATAATAAAGCATTACCAAACTGAATTAAGATATTATTTTGAAAAATATTCATATTATATATGACTATCTGAATAGATTCCAAAAAGACCGAAACAGAACTCATGTTATAAAGGCATGAGGGTATTTCTAGGACAAAGAATTTTCATATGCTTTTTTTCAGTAAAATTGAAGTACCCAAGAACAAAAAAATGTTTTTAAAAAATAAATAATATAACACAAGTTTAATTTTACCATGAAAATTTTATTTATATAAAATTTTACTATGTATATACTACATATAAACTATATATACTATATATATTAAAAGCACAGAAAAAATAATCATGAAGATGCTGGTGAAAGGTATAATGAAAACAGTTTTCCTATAGAGTTAGAGTTAGATAATTTCAACTTTAACTGTGGTGTCAAGTAATAAATTATGTCTCAGAATATTTTCAGAAAAGTAAACCTTCAAAAAGGAGATAACTTGAAAGATATGATGAACTGCAAAAATTTCACAGAGAGAAAAACAACATGAATCTTACCAACAGAGAATATTCTAAGAACAGACGATTTTGTTCTTTCTTAAAGAAAATATTCTCAGAAGGATTTGTACTTTGGCTTTCAGAATTAAAATAGTGAGTCAGCACTTACTTACCTATCTTTGAGCAGAGATCATTGCAAAAAAAAGAGAGCAAAATATCTTTAAATTTCCAAGAGGCATATTTAACATATTAGGTTTATATCTGCAAGAAAAGATGTTTGAAATCTAAGTGTGTAGGTAGATACACACACACACAGTTATCTCACACACACACACACACACACACACATACACACATACATATTCTATATGGAAAAAGTCCAGCTGTTAATATAATGAGAATGGTTTGCACAACATCAATGTAACCTGGCAGCCAACAAGAGCGAACTAGAATGCACATGTGTGAACAATGACAACTTCACTGTATTATTCAGTGGGGGTGGTAGACACCATTGAGTATAGGTACTATGTGGCTGTTGCATTCAAAATGACAGCAAGTAGAGCAGTGAATATGTATCAAATTTTGCATTAAGCTTGACCATTCATCCACAGCTATTCATCCAGAAACTATTCATATAATTCAGAAGGCTTATATGGATGATGCAATAAGTGCAGAACAAATAAAAGTGTGACACTAATGCTCAGAGATGGTTGAGAATCTGTTGAAAGTAATCCATGTTGTGGAAGGCCTACAGAAAGTAGGATACCTAAGAATTTTGAACATGTACAAGCTGTAATCAACAAACACTGGTGACTGACAGCTTGAGAACTACAAGCAGATCTGGAGATTCCAAAATCTACTGCATCTGAGATTTTGATGCAGGATCTTGGCATGAAACATGTCATGGCAAAATTTGTTCACGGCCTCTGCTACCGGAGCAGAAAGAACATCATGCTACAGTTGCTAATGACACTGGGAGAACTGTGTGAGGTCCCAAAATGCCTACTTGGAAGGGGACTGGGGTGTCATTGTCCTATGTACAAGTATCTTGTATATCCTTCAATAAATGACTCTATTTTTCCATAGCATATGGCTGGATACTCATAAGCAGACCTTGTATATTATAAAACAAACCAACAGAAAATAAAAAAGGCTACTTTAATCACAAAACAAGCACGAGGAGTATTTGATGTCATACCAAATATATGTGTTATGTTAAAATATAAGGAAAATAATGCTTAATTTATTTCAGTATAAGATTATGTGAAGTCAGAGGATTCTATTTTCCTCCTTTATTATAGGCATTTAATCTCAAAAATATATTCTAGATGGCTAGATTGTTAAAGTCACATAATAGTAACAAGAAATGTGGATGGTACAGTTTTTTTTTTTACTTCAAAACTCATTCTTCAAGTTTCGTATTTCCTTTTAGAGTATGTAAGTTGAACCTAATGTATATGCTCAAGTCAACGTTAGAAATTGTGGTATTATTGAAATTAATCAAATCAAATACCTTTGTTTTTAGCAATTAAAAATTTGAAGTTTTAGTTTTCCACACCTTTACAAATTTGCTCAATGTCTAAATAGCATTTTCTTTATAGCATGCATGTGTTCAGAAAGATGACTTCATGAAACAAATGCCAAATATATTTTAAATTAGACTATCACCTAGCTTATTTTTAATTTATTTTTATTGTATTTTTCCTATTTCCATTTATCCCCTTTTCACCCCTCTCCACACTCTGCAGTCATCACACTGCTGTCCATGTCCACCAGTCCTTTCTCCTTTTTGCTTGATCAGTCCACCCCTTAACTACCCCACAGAACTGTCATCCTGCTCTCTATCTATGGGTCTATCTCTATTTTGCTTGTTAGTTAAATTTGTTCATTAGATTTCTCCACATGTAAGTGAAATCATATAATATTTGTCTTTCTCTGACTGGCTTATGGAACTGCCTTGTGACCCAGTGATCCCACTTCTGGGAATATATCTGAAGAAACCCAAAACACTAATTCTAAAGAACATAAGTACCCCTACGCTCACTGCAGTATTATTTAAAATTGCTAAATATCTTAAATAACACTTTGAACTTAATACTATGTTAATTTACAATCAAGTGTTGATAGATAAGTAACAAACATACTGAAAATAAGAAAGAATTAAAACATATTTTAATATTCAATGCTACAACTAATACTACAATTATATAATAGAGATCATCATAAAAATAGACACAATTTGTCCAAAATATCAGAGACATTACTTTAAAACAGAAAATTTATAAATAGCAATGTGTACACTTTTGAGATATTCTACCTTGAAAAGATAATGAAGTTCATTTTCCATATATTTTGGCATTTTTAATTAGTTGTCTATTGAATATTTCCTTAAGTACTTCAAAGATGTAAAGTAAGTCTTAAAATGAATTAGTTTATACAAAATCACAAATGTCTTATTCTGGTATTACTTAAATAATATATAAAATAGATATCACTAAACAATCCAATTAAATGGCAGAGATTTTCATGATATATAAAAAGACAAAATTCAACTCTGTGATGTCACAAGAAACTTAATGTTAGGATGGACAGCTGAGTGAGGGATAGAGGAAATAAGCAAAAAGGAAAAAAGGGAAAAACAATAGACACTGACAACAATGTGGTATTTGCAAGGGATGAGAATTGGAGGCGGAGGGAGGTAGAGGGGAGACAAAAGGTATTGAAGGAGGGAAAAAGATAACAGAGAGGTAGGTAGGAGCAGAGCCCAGTTCTTCCTGTGCCCAGCTGGAACACCTAGCTGATCTTCTGGGGAACAGAGTAAACATCCAACAGAAACCTAGCTTATATGAAGTTTGGAGGCCAAAAATTGTAGAAGACATTGAAAAACAGACAGTGAGGAGATTGCGTTGAGGTGGTAAGGTCCCTGGGATCTGCAAGGGGACCTAAGCTGCTGTGGCCCCAGCCTGGCAGCACCTGCTGCAGATATGGGGAGAAGAGTTAAAGCACAAGCTCCCTCCCCTACCAGAGCAGGGAGGGCAGCCTGACACCAGGTGGGACCTGGAGACTGGAAGTCGCTGGGGGGAATAGAGATGAAATGGGAGACATGTAGAGGCAGTATATACCTGCTAGGACTGTGGACACCGGCTAGGTCATTGCCAAAGAAACTGGGGATCTGGGCATCACCTGGAGAAGGGATAAGAGTTGGGCAATGTTGGACCCTGACCCAGATAGTCTCCAAACTTGTTAGAAAGTTGGGCTGTGTGAAAAGCCATGCACTTATTAAGAAGGGCAGGCCATTGCTCTGTAAGGAACTCTGGTGCAGCAGCTGGCTCACCCCAAGGGTGATTTGAGGTGCTGGATCCCACTTTGCTTGGGCAGCATGCTGAACAGCTGATTCATCATGTTGGCCCTGAGGCTGATTCTGGCTGCTTGAGGCACCACTTGCCCCTAAGCTGATTTGAGCCCATGACTGATTGGCTGATTAGAGCAGCGCCCCTGAGCTTGACTCCAGCTGTGCACCCAGAGGCTGAGTGACACCTCACACCAGGAGGCTGACTGACTCTGCTTGCCCAGTGGTGAGCTTTGGCCACAGTGAGCTTGGAAAGAACAAGGAGGAGGGACTGATGTGGCCACCAGCTAGCAGCCAGCCAACAGTGTCCACGTCATTATGGATGAATTAAAACACACACACACAGACTACCGAGTCTGGTGGAGGAATAAGGACAACAGCATGGCTTTTCTCTCAAGAGGAGCAAAAGCAGCAGCCTCCGCCATGACAGGTCTTTATTCTAATGATATCTCCTCACATTCCAAGGTGGTTCTTCCCCACTATCTCGGTTACAACAAAAGAGCCAATGCCCCTCATTACATCATAGAAGAAGGACATTAGCAAATGAATAGGCAAAAGTGGTTGAGCCAGTCACACTGGCCCCTGCAAGGATCAGCATGGATTTTAGGAAGCTGCAGTTAGCATCTGCAGGGTGAGAGAATTTTTAGCAAAGAACAAACCTCAAAACAGTTTAGGTATATTGCAAATCTGATTACCCACGAAAGAACCTATCTGTAGGAGTGGGTCCTGTGCATCTCCGAGTGGGAGCTGGGCCCACCCAATGCAGAAGGTCTGCCACAAGTGACATCACACAGACCTTGGCACAACTGGTGAATTAAAGGTGCAGGCCTAGCACAGATGGACAGTGGGACCTAGCAGCTCATGGAAGACCTGGGCTGGAGGCTAGGCAACTGTGAATATTGCAGCCCTGACCTGGTCTCCATCCTCCAAAACCATAGAAAGGGAGAAAAGGGAAGCCAAGCCTCCCTTTTCCTGTGGCATCCAGGAAGACCAGTAGAACTCGCTCAACAGATTTAAAGTCAGTAGGAGGCTTATTTCTTTTCTTTCCACTGTCTTTTTTTCTTTTCCTTGTTTTTTCTTCCCCCTAGTGAGACAATATGTGGAGTTATGAAGGGTCCAGAGACAGATCTAAAGGGGGAGTGCAAGGCCAACCCCAAACTGAGAAATTGAGACAAATGTCACTTTGCTACCCCATAAAACTGTCATTTTATTGTTTATTATTATTCTTCTTCATTATTTTACTTCTTTTATTTTATTATTATTTTTTAATTTTTTATGCTCAGTTTTCCTCATTTTATTTCTGTGTTTAATTGCATTGTTTGGCTGGTTTTCCTTATTCTCTCTTTATTGTATGTCAATTTTCCTTCTTTCACTTCGCACGTGTTCCAATAACACCATTCTTGATCAATCAGGTACTTTCTATTCTGGTTATCCAATCATATATCTCTTGTCATATTACTGTTGTTCAAGTATTATTGTAAATAATTGTTGTTCCATACAGTTGTAAATACTACACAGCAACTCTCCCTGATCTTAGCCCATTTAACTTTATTCCTGAGCTTTATTATTATTGTGGTTAACACTATTATCTCTCACACTACACCTACTTTCTATCCTTTACTCTCACTATATCTCATCATCTAACCTTGCACAAGAAGTTTATTTTCTGGATTCAGCTTACAATCCTTCTGTCCTCTAACAAGAATTTCATCTCTCCCTCACCTTTTACAAAAAGTGACTAGATGGGTGAAATATCAGTTAATGCTATACTTATCCAAAGAATCTCCTATCTCTCCTCTACCTGTTGGTACTTTAAATCCCATAGAATACTCTCCCACTGTCTTAATCCATTTTGCCTGTACCCTCCCGCTGATCACATACAAGAATAGGTAAGAGCTGCAAACAGCAAGCAGTACACCTGCTGAAGGAGAGAAACCACCAAAAAATGAACCACTGAAGGGTAAAAACCCAAGTACAACAAGAGAGCCCACACAAACAGAATAAAGGGCAAACCTAGAGCATCCAGACAAGGAGATCAAAGACACCACACCACTGAACCCCATACAATTCCCACCATAGAAGTTCACCCTACAAAGACAGCTAGCAAAGTAAAATATCAGGAAGCACAGAAACAAACAAAAAGAGTCACCTAAAATGGGGAGACAAAAAAAAAGAACAAGCAATCAAAAGGAATGTAAGACTCCCCACTAAAAAAGCTCAATGAAATGGAGGTAAGCAAACTATAAGATATAGAATTCAAAATACTGGTTATAAAGATGCTCAAGGAACTCACAGATAACTACAAAGAACTGAGTGAGAATTACAACATTATGAAGAAGGAAATAGAAACTATAAACAAAAACCAGGAAGAAATAAACAATAAAATCTTGGAAATAAAAAACACACTAGAAGGAATTATAAGCAGGCTGGATGAAGCAGAGGATGGAATCAGTGAGTTGGAGGACAAGGTAGGAAAAAACACCCAGAAAGAGCAAGAAAAGAAAAAGAGACTCAGAAAGAACAAAGAAGTGTTAAGGGAATTAACTGCAGGACAACTGAAACATAATAATATCTGTATAATGGGGATACCAGAAGGAGAAAAAAAAGATCAAGGGATACAAAACCTGTTTGAAAAAAGTAATGATGGAAAACTTCCCTAATTTGATGGGAGAAAAAGTCATACAAATCCAGGAAACACAGGGAGCCCCAATCAAGGAGAACCCAAAGAGGCCCACTTCAAGACAAATCATATTAAAATGGTAAAATTCCAAGACAAAGAGAGAATCTTAAAGGTAGCAAGGGAGAAACAGGAAGTAACACAGAAGGGAGCCCCAATAAGACTAGCAGCTTACTTCTTAAAGGAAACATTCCAAGACAGAAGAGAATGGCAAGGAATATCCCAAGTAATGAAAACCAAAGGCCTACAACCAAGACTCTACCCAGCAAGGCTCTCAATTAAAATAGAAGGCCAAATAAGGAGTTTCACAGACAAAAGGAACCTCAGAGAATACACTTCTTCCAAACCAGCTCAGCAAGGGATGCTATAGGGTCTGCTGTAAGAAAAGGAAAAAAAAAAGTGAAAGAGAGGAGCACAGGTATGAAAAATGTCAGTGAATCAGTACCTATCAATAATAATCTGAAATGTAAAGGGATTTGTAATGGAACAGAATGGAAATGGAAATGGATAAGCTCCAATCAAAAGACATACAATAGCTCAATGGATAAGAAATTATGACCCACATGTATGCTGCCTACAAGAGACCCACCTCAGAACAAAAGAACTACATAGACTGAAAGTGAAGGGCTGGAAACAAATATTCCAAGCAAATGGACAGGAAATAAAGAAAGCTGGGGTAGCAATACTCATATCATACAAAAAGACTTCCAAAACGGCCCATAAAAAGAGACCTAGAAGGACACTTCATAATACTCAAGGGAAGAATCCATCAAGAAGACATAAACATTGTAACTATATATGCACCCAACATAGGAGCACCTAAATACATAAAGAAAATCATGGAGGACTTCAAGAAAGGTATTGACAGCAACATAATTACAGTAGGGAATTTTAACACTGTGTTGTCAAAAATGAACAGATTTTACGAACAAAATATCAACAAAGATATTGAGCATTGAACAATACTTTAGATCAAATGGACTTACTGATTTTATATATATATATATATATATATATATATATATATATATAGAGAGAGAGAGAGAGAGAGAGAGTATTTCATCTCAAAGGAGCAAAATAAACATTCTTTTCAAATGCACATGGAACATTTTCCAAGATAAGCCACATGATAGGACAGAAAACAAGCCTCAACAAATTCAAGAAAACTGAAATCATACCAAGCATTTTTTTCCAACCATAAGAGACTGAAACTAGAAAAAAACCTCCAGGAAAAAAACTCAAAAGCAATCAATTCATGGAAATTGAACAGCATACTATTAAACAATGAATGGGCCAAGAATAAGATAAAGAAAGAAATCAAAAAGTTTCTGGAAACAAATGAAAATGAACTCACAACAGTCGAAAACATATGGGATACAATGAAGGCAATCATGAAAGGGAAGTTCATAACAATACAGGCCTACCTGAAAAAGATAGAAATATTTCAAACAAACAACCTAACCCTATGCCTACAAGAACTCGAGGAACAACAACAAAGACAGCCCAGAGCAAGTAGAAGGAAGGAAATAACCAGGATCAGAGCAGAATTAAATGACACAGAGACTAAAAGAACAATTGAAAGGATCAATGAATCCAGGAGCTGGTTCTTTGAAAAGATAAACAAAACTGATAAGCCTTTCAGCAGACTTATCAAGAATAAGAGAGAGGACCCAAATAAACACAATCAGAAATGAAAGAGGAGAGACTACAACTGATACCACAGAAATACAAAGGATCATAAGAAATTAATAAGAAAAACTGTATGCCAAGAAACTTGAAAACCTAGATAAAATGGACAAATTTCTAGAAAAATATAATCTTCCAAAACTCAATGAAGAAGAAGCAGAAAGCCTGAACAGACCAATAACAGCTGATGAAATTGAAGCAGTAATCAGAAAAATCCTGACACACAAAAGCTCTGGACCAGATGGTTTCACAGGAGAATTCGACAAAGCATTTTAGGAAAGATAACCCCTTTTTCTTCACAAACTATTGCAAAAAATCCAAAATGATGGAAGATTTCCAAATTCTTTTTATAAAGCCAGGATCATCCTAATTCCAAAAGCAGATAAAGACACAACAAAGAAGGAATACTTCAGACTAATATTGCTGCTGAACATAGATGCTAAAATCCTCGACAAAATATTGGCAAGATGCATCCATCAATACATTAAAAACACCATACGCCATGACCAAGTGGGATTCATCCCAGGGATGCAAGGATGGTACCATATTTGTGAATCAATAAACATAATACTTCACATAAACAAATGAAAGATAAAAATCACATGATCACATCAATAAAAGTGGAATAAGCATTTGATAAGGTGCAGCACCCATTTATGATAAAATAAGTCAGCAAAGTGGGAATAGAGGGAACATTACTCAACCTAATAAAGGCCATATATGAGAGACCTGCAGCCACCATCATACTCAGTGGTCAAAAACTGAAAGCTTTTGCACTAAGATCGGGAACAAGACAAGACTGTCCATTTTCACCATTTCTGTTCAACATAGTATTGGAAGTCCTAGCCATAGCAATCAGACAAGAAAAACAAATAAAAGGTATCCAAATTGGAAAAGAGGAAACAAAATGTCATTGTTTGCAAATCACATGGCAGTGTACATAGAAAATCCTATAGACTCCACCAAAAAAACTGCTCAATGTAATAAATGAATTTGGCAAAATAGCAGGATAGAAAGTCAATATTCAGAAATTAAAGGCATTTTTGTACAGCAACAACAAAATATCAGAAGGAGAAATCAGGAAAAAATCCTTTTTGATATAGCAACGAGAAAAATAAAGTACCTAGGAATAAACCTAACTAAGGAGGTAAAAGACCTGTATGCAGAAAACTACACAACACTGAAGAAAGAAATCAAGGAAGACACAAACAAATGGAAACATATACATGTTCATGGATTGGAAGAATCAACATAATCAAAATGTCCATACTACCCAAAGCAATTTACAAATTCAATGCAATACCTATTAAAGTACCAGTGGCATATTTCACAGATATAGAACAAACACTTCAAATATTTATATGGAACTATAAATGACCCTGAATATCCTCAGCAATTTTGAGAAAGAAGAACAAAGTAGGATGTATCACAATACCTGATATCAAACTGTATTACAAGCCCACTGTAATCAAAAGAGTCTGGTAATGGCATAAGAACAGACAAATGGACCAGATTGGAACAGAATAGAAAGCCAAGAAATAAACCCAAGTCTTTATGGTCAATTAATACTTGAAAGAGCTAGCACCAGCACAAAATTGAGTAAAAATAGCCTCTCTAACAAATGGTGTTGGGAGAGCTGGACAGCTACATGAAAAAAAAAAAAAATTAAACTTGGTCACCAACTTTCACCATACACAAAAATAAATTCAAGGTGGATAAAGGACTTAAATATAAGTTATAATGCTATAAAAGTCCTGTAAGAAAGCACAGGCAGGAAATCTTAGATATCCCACATGTCAATATTTTAACTGATATGTCCCCTAGAACAAGGGGCATAAAGTAAAGAATAAACAAGTGGAATCTCATCAAAATAAAAAGCTTCTGCATGGCTATAGAAAACAGCATTAAAATGAAAACAGAACCAACCATGTGGGACAACATATTTGCCAATGATACCTCAGACAAGGGTTTAATTTGTAAAATATATAAAACACTCACATGACTCTACTCTAGTAAGATAAACAATCCAATTAAAAAATGGGTAAAGGACTTGAACAGACAGTTCTGCAAGGGAAGGGTCCTGGAATATATGAAAAGTTGCTGAACATCGCTAGCCATCAGAGAGATGCAAATTAAAATCACAATGAGATAGCCTTCATACAGGTCAGAATGGCCATCATAAACAAATCAACAAACAACAAGTGTTGGAGAGGTTGTGGAGAAAAGGGAACCCTAGTGCACTGTTGGTGGGTTTGCAGACTGGTGCAATGACTATGGAAAACAGTATGGAATTTCCTCAGAAAACTAAAAATGGAACTGCCTTTTGACCCAGCAATTCCACTGCTAGGATTATATCATAAGAACCCTGAAACACCAATCCAAAAGAACCTACGCACTCCAATGTTCATAGCAACACAATTTACAATAGCCAAGTGCTGGAAACAGCCTAAGTGCCCATCAGTAAATAAATGGATTAAAAAAAGATGGTACATTTACACAATGAAATACTATGCAGCATAAGGAAAGAAGGATCTCCTACCATTTTCAACAGCATGTATGAATCTGGAGAGCATTTTGGTAAATGAAATAAGCCAGGTGGTGAAAGACAAATACCATATGATCTCACCTATAAGTGGAACCTAATCTAAAAAACAAACGAGCAAGCAAAATATAACCAGAGACATTGAAATTAAGAACAAAAGGACAGTAACCAGAGGGGAGTGGGAAGGAATAATGGGGGGAAAGGGTGAAGGGTTTTCAGGAACATGTATAAAAGACAGATGGACAAAACCAAGGAGGGGTTCAATTCAGGAGAGGGAGGTGAGGATGGCTGAGGTAGGGGCAAGAGGTGGAGGAAAAAGGCAGAAAACTGTACTTGAACAACAATAAAAAATTTTAAAGAAATGTATTGGACAGAAACTTGACTTGGAGGGATGAAAACACAATATAGTGTACAGATGATGTGTTGTGGAATTGTGAACCTGAAACCTGTATAATTTTGCTAACCAGTGTCACCCCAATAAATTCGATAAAGGGGAAAATAGTTTTAATATAAAAATCAAAAGCATTATAATTTAAAGAATGAAAAAGGATTGTGACAGTACTGACCAAAATAAAGCAGATTAACTGAATTGATGTGAAGTTAAAGTAGATTTCAAAACAAAGAATATTAATAGGCAAAAGAGGATCATTTAAAGATATAAATTATTGAGAAGATGTACAAATCCCAAGTGTTTATGTACCTGACACCAGAGCTTCAAAATAAATGAAGAAAAACTTCATTGAAATGAAAATAAAAATAGACAAATCTACAATTATAATCATGTAATTAAATTCCTCTCTATCAACTATGGATAGAAGAAGGAGAAAATATGCAAGGGTATAGAAGTTTTCAACAAAATTTTCAATCAAATTCATATAATTTACATTTCTAGAATGTCCCATATAATATATATACATTTTAGAATTCATAGTAGGTCAGGTGGCAGTATATATATATATTTTTTTCTTCAGGTGAATATGAACCTTAATCAAGATAGACCATATATCTGCTTATCCTTATATAAAATTCTCATTAAGTTTACAATATCTACAGATAATAAAATTATGTTAATATTACAAATCACATACTGTCAAGATGTTTAAGAATATGGATGAAATGGATAAATTCTTTGAAAGACACAAGATACTAAAACTCACTTAAGAAGAAAAATAACACATATGTTCCTAATTTATTAAAGTAATTGAATTTGTAGTTAAAATTCTTTCCACAAAGAAATCTTCAAGTTCAATTTTCTAGATTTATGGGAGAGGTGGATTCCACTAATTTTGTGAATAACTTTTTCTAGAAAATTAAAGAGGCATGGATACTAGCAAACTCACTTTTGTGAGTCCACCATTGCTCTGAAATAAGAACTAGGAAAACTACGTGTGACAAGAGTGAAGTGAAGGGTAGCAGGAAACGTGCTTACACTACATGAAAAGATTATAATATCTCTTGAAAATATATAGTTAAGTTCAAGATGTATAATATAAAACTTATAGCAATAAATAAATAACATGGCAAAGAGCTATAGATAAGAATCCAATAAAGATTTAAAATGAAATAATAAAATGTACTCAATCCATAAGGGGGAAGTAAAAGTAAGAAAAGAGAGAATAAAAAATTGGACAAACAAACAATTACTGAAACAGCATACTTAAAGTATATTTATATATATTTTAAATATAAATGTGTTATACAACTCAGCAAGAATTAACTTTAAGATGATAAAATTACAAACTAGTAGACTTTGTGAGCATAGATGAAAAGATTCTCAACAAATTTTACCAAATTTCATTGATTGACATACAAGTGGATAACATACAACAACTAAATGGGGTTTAGTACCAGCATATAAATTTGATTTAACATTTTTAATGATGAATATTAATAGATTATTATTATAGATTTACAATATTAATAGATTTTTTAAAAGTAAAAATATATAATAATTTATATCTATTCCAGAAAATTGTTGTACACATTTCAACAGACATTCCTAGTAAGTTTCACTAAGCTAAGAATAGCAGACAGATTTCTCAGTATGATAGAAGGCATCTGCAAAAAAGCTCACTGCATCTTGATTAGGGCAGCATAGTTACAAAATAGTCATGGAGATGCAGTAAAGTACAATGTAAGGAATATCCTAAAAAATATTGTAATAACCATGTGTAGTTCTAGGTGGATACTGAAAATATTGGGGTGAGGGGATCACTCTGTAAAGTATATGACTATCTAACTTCTAAACTGTAACCTGAAATCAATACAAAATAAAGTTGAATGTAAATTGTGATGGACAAATGCTTTAAAAAAAACATGGTGAACTTGTCCCCTCAGAAGTAATCATATTACTTAACTATTGCAAAGTAAATCCATAAAATTAGCTGAATCACAGTATAAAACCAAATAATATTTGATATTTATTTAATTAATTTCAAATTCCCTGAGAAAAAAGAATTTATTTATGTTTTTGGATAGACACATTTGGTTGTTTTTCATTAAAATTCCCTGATATATTTAATTTATTTCATGGGAGGTATATATTAAAGTCTAAGTTATTTTTTACTTAAACCTAAGAAGTATGTTTCCTTGTTTGCATAAGTATAAAAATTAAAAGATATAGCCAAGCTTTCCTAACTATAGCTATGATCTTACATTGTAAAATATACTATTCCTATCAACAATAGTCAGCAGGAAACTATAAGCTTGACATCTGTTTAAGTACCTTTGAGTCATTTGCCATAATTCTACACAAGATAATTTTATAAGGATCGAAGAAATTCTGAAGAAATAAGCCACGGGCTATAGAAGGTGGTGGCAATTTCATGGTCATGTTAGATTCAAGATTGACATGTTTATTTAGGGATTATAGTCTTCCACAGTGGGAGGATATTCATAGTCAAATTTCATTAGAATGGTATGTGAATAGATTGTATCTATTTTGTTGTTTGGGCATTTTTTGGTTCTTTATACATAGTACAATATGATGTACAAAGTCTGAAATGAGGCAAAATGGAGTGGGAGAAGATGGTGGCTGAGTACATAGAAGCTGAGCCCTCTTGCTCATGCCCCCCGCATGGATTTTCAGTTGATCTTCTGACAAGTGACCTGGACAATCAACAGAACCTTAGCTGATATGAATTTTTGAAGCCAAGGAGTAAAAGAAGCTTTTCACCAGCTAGTAAGAGGTATTATAAGTTGAAGGAGAAATACCCTGGGCAAGTGCCTTCAGCAAAAGAGAGAAAAGAGGAGGGAAAACACAGACTCCCATCCCCCAGGATAAGGGCCTGGTCTTGCACGGATAACTCATAACTCTGACCCGGAGAGACTTGGGAGGATGAACAGAGGCTGGGAGTCTCAGGCTGTACAACGCAGCAAGCAGCATGTCCATAGCTGCAGTGCCAACCAGGAGAGTCCAAGAGAGAAATTTTGGTTCCTAAAACTGACAGAGGCACTGGGGGGCTGTGGCCAGCCCTGACCGAGAAAGATTTTTTGTCTTTTGGGAAAGTAGAGTGTGAGGAGAGCAGGGCAGAAGCTAAGAGCTGCAGTGTGGGTAGCACATAGGGACTTTTTCAAGAGGGGAAACAAGATGTGGCTGAGCAGGGGATGTGCACATGTGTGCAGCTGCCCTGACAGCAAAGAGGCCAGGTTCAACGTGTGGTTCTTGCTCACTGAACCCAGCAGGCCAGCAAGAGTAGAAGGCTGCACCATGAAGGGATTGTGGGGCCCCATCCACTGTGGCTGACAAGCAGGTGGCTGTGCAGAATGGAGGGTTTGAGTCTGAGCCTCCTGCAAGAGCAGTGAGCTGGCAACTGGACAGGCTAGAGTTGAGTGCCTCAAATTATTTGCAGCCAGGCAGGGCCACTCAAACCACAGAGTAGAAATGTCTGGGAGGGGGAAGGAGTGCTCATGCCCCACCTACAAGATTGCAAACTATACAGAATAGTAAAGTCAGATTCAAACCCTCCCAGCTGGGCACATACCTGCAAAGGAAAGAAAGATAGTTTCCAGAGGAAACCTTTATGAACTTTTATCAGATGCTATGCTGGCTCCTCCTCAGGCCCTATTTGACTGAAAACAGTAGAGCAGAGAGATTAGAAATTGGTGCAGCAAGAGTCATTCAAGGACCCACCCAGTCTCAGCTCTCACACGGAGCTGCCATTGCCAAGCAGGAAAGAGGTTACCCTTTTACACAGAATGACCCCTCAAGTGAAACAGACAGCTAATTCATCAGAAACTATACATTATTGGAAAAAATCTGGGACAGAAAAAGAAGTATGAGACAAGGGTGGGTGAACATACCCACCATCTTCCCTAAAGGTTGAACAGTGCCTCCTGTGGTGTTGGCGGGGTGGGGGGGGGTGACCCAATAATCCCACTATCCTGATTGCCCCAGAGGCGTCCTCTGGAGGCAAATGGAAGTGGTATATGTGGCGCTACCAGACATTAGAGGAACCACCCCTGGGCCTTGTGCTGATAAAAAGTGAGCAGGGCAAAACAGTGAGGATCAGCCTGAAGGAGACAGCCATAGACTGCAGCTCACTTATAGCCTTGAACAGCCTGATTAAACTAGACTGGAATACTAGCTAACACCAGGGATAGATCCAGAAGGAGAAGACAGTATGTAGGTCAACAAACACCAGACTCTGCTGAGATGAATTCCACCTCATTCTTTTTCACTATTTCTACTAATTTTTTTCCTGCATAGCTCTTTAACATTGTTTCCTTTTCTTCTATTTTGTTCCTGAAATTTCACTATTTTTATTTTATTTGTATTTTATATGTTTTATTACTACTATTGTTATTATTTTATTAGTTTTAATTCCAATCTCATATTTTACTGTTCCTTCTCTTACTCCATTTTGCCTTCATCATTCTCTTTCTTATTTCTGTTTTATTTGTTCCATTCTATGCCTTGTTTCTATTCCACATTCTTTTGTAAAATATTTTTTAAAGATTTTACTTACTTATTTTTAGAAAGAGGGGAAGGGAAGGAGAAAGAAAGGGGATGAAGCATCAATGTGTGGTTGCCTCTTGTGCCCCTTATTGGGGACCTGGCCAGCAACCCAGGCATGTGCCCTGACTGGGAATCAAACCAGTGACTCTGGTTCACAAGCCTGCACTCAGTCTACTGAGCTACACCAGCCAGGGCCTATTTCACATTCTTTTTTTTTAAATATATTCTTTTTTATCCAAAGTCTACTTTTTATTTTTTTATTTTTTCTCTTTTTTTCATTTTTTTAAATTTTAATTGTTGTTCTTATACAGTTTTCTGTCTTCTACTCCCATCCGAGCCCACTACCCCAGCCCTCCCCAGTCTATTTCACATTCTTAATATTTCTCCCCCCTCCATCTTCTCAAAGCCATCTTTTTTTCCATTAGTAATCTCACATTCTTTTCCGCTTTCTTATAATATTCTTATTTTCATTCCACCTTTATTAGCATTTGCTTGGTTGTCATTTATATTGCAGTTGTTGCATTTCTTCAATTTTATTCCTAGTTGTTCACTACTTTTTATTTTATTTTTTTCAATTCAACATTCAGTCACATTTCTGGGCATACATATTTCTGATATCTTTATATCCTGCTACTTATCAGTCTTCAAATGATTTTCTTTCCCTTTTTTCTCTTTTTTTATTGTTGTTCAAGTACAGTTGTCTCCATTTTCCCCCCACCACTTCCTCCAACCCCAGCCATCCCCACCTCCCACCCTCGACCCTACCCTCCTTTGACTACTTTTTATTTTAAATCTCGTATTTTACTGTTTCCCTGTCCTACTCCATTTTGTCTTCCTCCTGACCT
>PVKU01011994.1:0-38949 GCA_004027475.1 Anoura caudifer
CCAAAAAAAAAAAAAAAAAAGAAAACTGTATGGAAAAAATGAAATGTATGGAAGACAAAAAATAAAAATAAAAATGGCCCAAATGAAAGAACAGATCAAAGCTCCAGAAAAAATACAACTAAGCGATGAAGAAATAGCCAACCTATCAGATACAGAGTTCAAAACACTGGTAATCAGGATGTTCACAGAATTGGTTGAATTTGGTCGCAAAATAGATGAAAAAAATGAAGGCTATGTTAAGGGAAATAAAGGAAAATGTACAGGGAACCAATAGTGATGGGAAGGAAACTGGGACTCAAATCAATGGAGTGGACCAGAAGGAAGAAAGAAACATCTAATCAGAAAAGAATGAAGAAACAAGAATTCAAAAAAATGAGAAGAGACTTAGGAACTTCCAGGACATCTTTAAACATCCCAACATCCAAATTATAGGGGTATGAGAAGGAGAAGAGGAAGAGCAACAAGTGGAAAAGTTATTATTTGAAAAAAGTTATTATCTGGAAAAATAATAAAGGAGAATTTCCCCATTCTGGCTAAGGAAATAGACTTGCAGGAAGTCTGGGAAGCTCAGAGAGTCCCAAAGAAGGTGGATCCAAGGAGAAACACACCAAGGCACATCATAATTACACTACTCAAGATTAAAGATAAGGAGAGACTCTTAAAAGCAGCAAGACAAAATGAGAGAGTGACCTACAAAGGAGTTCCCATCAGAGTGTCAGCTGATTTCTCCAAAGAGACCTTACAGGCAAGAAGGGGCTGGAAAGAGGTATTCCAAGTCATGAAAGGCAAGGACCTACATCCCAGATTGCTCTATCCAGCAAAACTGTCATTTAGAATAGAAGGGAAGATAAAGTGCTTCTCAGATAAGGTCAAGTTAAAGGAGTTCATCATCACCAAGCCATTATTATATAAAATGTTAAAAGGACTTTTCCAAGAAAAAGAAGATCAAAACTATGAACAGTAAAATGACAACAATTGAACTTAAAAACAAAAACAAAAACAAACTAAACAAACAACTGGAATGACAGAAATGGAGATCATATGGAGGGTTATCAGCAGGGAGGTGGAAAGGGAGAATGGGAGAAAAGGTACAGGGAATAAGAAGCATAAACAGTAGGTAGAAAATAGACAGGGGGAGAGTAAGAATAGTATAGGAAAAGGAGAAGCCAAAGAACTTACATGTACAACCTATGGACATGAACTAAAGGGGGGAAATGTGGGTGGGAGAGCAGTGCTGGGTGGAGGGGAATAAAGTTGGGGGGGCGGAGAATGGGACAAACTGTAATAGCATAATCAATAAAATATATTTATCAATTAAAAATAAAATTTCATAAATAAATTGCAATTACTATTCATAAATTTAAAAAATATGTCCATTTAAAAAAAAGTATGTCTGAATTTATTTTGGTTACTTAATGAACATCTGGCACAGGAAGAGCTGGATCACAGTACATTTTACAATTCAAGGTTGGACACAAAATTGGCACTGTTCAACAGTATAATGGACTGTAGCCTGGGGAAAAATGATTGGCATCTCTAGGACACAAATGTAAGTGACATGTCCTTGAGACCTTTCACTTTCATCAGTGGTTTGTACAAAGCACAGCCCCTTGTGTGGTTAGAATTCAAGCTGACCTTAAATTAATGAAAGGACATCCCACCACATTTTTACCTTATTCAAAGAAGCATCTTTTTGTAAAATCAGGGTCACTTAGATGCTTAGGAGGAGAAACATCAGCTAGAACCTGTGTTTTCACTAATTCTCCAGAACATATAAACTGAAGACATCCTGCTCATGTGTAAGAAAATCTGGGGAGCACCTTAGACATCAACCCCATCAGAGGCTCTGCAAAAATATCTTGTCATCACATCCACACATAAGGGTTTGGATCTAAGACTACTAATTAGTTTTATTCACATTTTAGAAAGTTTAAATTATTCTCAACATTTGTTCAAGTCGGCACTTAGGTGCCCAGCGAATATTAGTATAAAAGAAGTATAAAGAAGGAAAGGAAAGAGGGAAGTTGATTGCTTGGCTGACTACTATGGAAAGTTTTACTAAATTCCATGTGCCCAAAAACTCAATTAATCAGTACACAGAACTAGTAACATTTTCACTAGTGGAAGTGTATTTTACTTTCATTCAGTAAATGGTTACTGAACCCACTTATCATATGCCAGGGATAATCCTAGGGACTAAGAATCCCTGTCCAAGCAGAAGTTACCATCTAGGCAGTACCCTGAGAGTCACAATTCAGTGATATGTGCTCTGAGAAGGTGTTGTGGAAGCTGCAAGAGGTGACCTAAGCCAGTTGTGGATGTCAGGGAAGGCTTTCTGGGGGAAGTGCTATCCAAAATGGAACATGAACAATGTCTCAGGTCAAACAGCAATGTGTGAAGGCTGTAGAGGAGAGCAGGCACAACACATGACAGGAAATGAAAGAAATCCAGCATAAGAGGGAGAAGTGAGAAGGAGGAAGTAAGGCCCAGATCAACCTGAGGCTGGGCCATGTTAAGGATTCTGACTCTGGCCGAGTAAGAGGCATTCATCCATTGAAGGGTTTTGAGTGGGAGGCTGACATGATGAGATGTGAATTTTAGAATTACCACCGTGAACTGTAGAATTGAGAGTATAACAGGGAAAGGGAATGTTCAAGACACAAACTTTTGTTTTTAAGAACTATTAGCTCCCAGAATCATTGGAAGGAATGAAGAAAGAGAGCCTAGCTGAACTTTCAGGGAGAATTTCCTAAAAAGTGAGCCAAGAAGGGATATGCTGTTCCTGGAATGATTAGGAAACTGAGGATGCTGCTCCAGAGCTACCAGCTTGAGCCCTCTCACCTGGGCACCTGGCAGGCCCAGGTCTGCTGCAGGAATCCAGGTGAGAGGGGACAGCAGCTGGAACCAGAATTACAGTGAGGGTGGAGCAAGAAGAATGAATGGAGAAGGCAAGGGAGAGTAAGACATAGCACCCAGATTTCTGAATTGAAGCAACAGGATGGGAGAATCCATTACTGAAGTAGAGTAAACAAAGGAGAACTGGGGCCGCAAAATGGATGGGGAGTTTTGGATTTAAGAAGTCAAGATGTACGAGAAATATGTCCATAGCTGACTAGAATCAGGGGCAGAGTCACAGTGAACTGGAGCCATGGGCAGGCATGAGTTCATCCAGGGAGAGTACCCAAGTCAGATGGGAGAAAGCCCAGGATGCAATCCTGAAGAACACCACTAACACTTAGAGATGGCTGGAGGAAGGTTAGACCAATAAAGGAGCCTGGAAGAGAGGCAGGAGAGACAGAAAAAAAATGGAAAGAATGCAGTATCAGGGAAGTGAAGGAAGCACAGGTCAACAGGGCTAAATACTGCTGAGGGATTCAATCAAGATAAGAACCCAGATCTCAAAAAGAAATTGCTGTGACCTCTCAATGGGATAGAGAATAAGAGAAGAATGCCCACTAACCTAATCTGTTTATCACCAAACTAGAACTCCTGGCCATCATTATTTTTAAAAAGAAGAAAAGGAAAAAGAGAAGAGGCAAGACAAGGAAAGAAAGAAAACAAGAGGAATAAAAGATCCGAAGGGAAGAAATAAAACATCTTATTTGTGTCTGATATAAATATTCACATAGTATCAGAAATAGAGTCACAAAGAATCAGCATATTATTGGAAGTAATTAGAGTTTCAAGGGTTAATAGTCAAAAGATACTTTTTTTAAAAATCAGTAATATTTCTCCATACCAGCAACAACTAGAAAATGTAATAGAAAGGTATACTTCAAGAGAACAACAAAATCCAGGAGATGTGACTATAGTTAATAATACTGCATGTATATTTTAAAATTGCTAAAGAGTAGATCTTAAAAAGTTCTCATCACAAGAAAAACAAATTTGTAAATATTTGTGGGGATAGATGTTAACTAGACCTATTGTGGTGATCATTTATTGTGACTTATACAAATGTCAAATCGTTATGTTGTACACCTAAAATTAATGTCATGTTATATGTCAATTACATTACAATAAAAAAGACTTTAGTCTTTCTAAATTAATCTATAAATTAAATTCAATCTCATCATTGGTTTTATATTATTATTATTTAGAAACTCAAATGTATTCCAGATACACATGAAACAGTAATGGTTCACAAAAGCTAAATCATAACTTTAAAAAAAGATTAACTTGTTCTGTGAGATAACAGACTTCCGAGACAGATTCAAGTGTACATGAGAACCTACTGTATACTTAAGGCTGCCTCGTAAATTAACAGGGAAAGGGCAAACCATCAGTACGGGAAAACTGGCGCCATACTCCTGCCTAATACTATATACAGAGGTGAACCTCAGGTGAATTAAGGACCTAAATGTAAAAGGTAAAAACGATGAAGCTAACAGAATTTTTGTAGAAAATATCTTTGTGACTGAGGGAAGAAAATAGTTGTTAAATAAACCCTAAAAGCACAACATTTGTGTGTTACCTATGCAAAACTCATTGTTAGGGCATCAATTAAAAACCGCTCATTGTTCAAGTATGAGGTTTGTAGTGGACTTTCTATATTTAACAGTTAGAAATGATGATTCTTTATGATTATTCATTTAGATATAGAGGTTTCATGAGTATGAGGAATACATACAGTCCCTGACTTACGATGGTTTGCCTTATAATTTTTGAATTTGCAATGGTTAAAAAGCAATATGTGTTCAATATAAACTGCAGTTGGAATTTTGAATTTTGATCTTTTCCAGGGCTAGTGATAGAGGTCTGATCCTGTCTCCTGACACTGGGCAGGTGCAGTGAGCTACAGCTCCCAGTCAGCCAGGCAATCACAAGGGTCAACAGCCCAAGCTCCACAGTGTTCACTGTGTGGCATGACTGGGCCTAACTGAGCATGCGTAAGGCAGGTTCGCTAAGCTATGATGTTCGGTAGGTTAGGTGTCTTAAATGCATTTTCAACTTCCTACATTTTCAATTTATGATAGGTTTATCAGGATGTAATTCCACCATAAACCGAGGAGCATCTCTAATGGGTGGCTTTAATATACATTTAAAAGAAAACATTAGAGTATTGAGTGAGTACTATGAAATTTTTTCATACTCCATAAATGCTACCACTATAGTTCTTCATATACCTTTATTACAGTCCACATTGACCTCCAAAATACCTAGGAGGAAAGCTAGTTAACAAGAGATTTATCCATTATATCTGTGTTTCTCCATACTTGGAAGCCTTTCAAGCTAAAGGAACTAATATTACTCCCCTTAAAATTAGTGCTATATCATAAGACCAGCATATGGTCCAATAATAATAGAATTAAGTTAAAAAAGCAGAATTTTGAAAGTTCTAATAAACACATTATAGTTATTATAAGCACAACTGAATAAAATTAAAATAATGTATAAGTCAAATTTAATTGAAAGCTTAGGTTCCCCTAAAAGCTTAGGACTACATTCCAACTGCTTTATTTCACTACTATCAGCTTCCATAAGCGGTAGAATGGGCACCTCGGATTTCAAACATACTATAAATGGTCTAAAGAAAAAAAAATCAGCCAGTTTTGAAATAAGATGTCTATATAGGGCTTGAGTGTAACAGCTAGGGAAAGACCCAAAGCCAGTGCATCACAGACTGGCTACTTCAATCCTCATAACTGGCCTAGCAGAAATAATGCCTGCTTGAGAGTGGTTGGTAGGGAAATAATATATGTGTGATAATTTATAGTTTTCATTTGAACATTTCACCTAACATGTCATATGGTATGCTTGAGTGTGATATTGTTATGTCACAGAATTATATGCTTATGGTTTTATAATAAAACAGGGGCATTATTTGTGCTGGACCCTGTAGGTAATAAACATAGATACAATATTTATAACCCTCTTAAGTAAGAGATTATTTACTTAATTAAACAATTCACTCATGTTGTCAACTCCCTTTTTTCATTATGCTTCTCTGAATGTAACTTTTCTTTAGCCAATAAAACCTGCTAAAAAAATTAAAATCATGTAATGTATTTAACTTACTAAATGTATTTAATATACTAAAATATTTCTTCTTCAAGCCTTTAAGGGCCTGCCATCTACCTCCTGTATATTTCAGAACACCATAAAACCACCACTGAGTGGTGTGCTGTAGTAACCCACAGGTACTCTGAATGCATCAGGTTAATAAACTATACCTTGGACAACCACCTGGCTGCCTGGGACAAAGAACTGCTGTGTGCCGTCAGCTGCCTGCGCTGCGTCCTGTACAATTGTAGCACCTGGTGGAAGAGCTCCTGAATTTGTCACTGTTAATGCCGGCAGTCCCTGAACAACATCAGATCCTGGTTTAGAAATCTGGATTGTTCCACCTTGAGCTATAGCAACTTTACAGAAAAAGAAAAGAAATATTAGAGAATTCTAAGCTTCATTTTTAATAATTTCATATTGGAAGGACATACTCTGGGTCTATGTATTACGAATGCTTCTCATTTTCAATTTATCCTTATTTCTGTGTGCTGAATTGATAAGGAGATTCTTTTTCACAGGACAATACTCTGAAAGGCTCATAAACACTTGAAAATATCTTTTTTCAAGATTATTTTTAATATCTCTTATTGATTATGCTATTACAGTTGTCCCATTTTTACCCCTTTATTCCCCTCTGCTCTGCACACCACCTCCAACCCACAAGCCCCACTTTAGTTCATGTCCATGGATCATACATGTAAGTTCTTTGGTTTCTACATTTCCTATACTATTCTTACTCTCCCCCTATTTTCTACCTACCATCTATGCTACTTATTCTCTGTACCTTTTCCCCTCTCTCCCCCTCCTACTCCCCTGTTGCTAACCTTCCATGTGATCTCCATTTCTGTGGTTCTGTTCCTGTTCTAGTGGTTTGCTTAGTTTGCTTTTGTTTTTGTTTTAGGTGTGGTTGTTAATAATTGTGAGTTTGCTGTCATTTTACTGTTCATATTTTTTATCTTCTTTTTCTTAGATAAGTCCCTTTACCGTTTCATATAATAATGACTTGGTGATGATGAACTCCTTTAACTTGACCTTATCTGGGAAGCACTTTATCTGCCCTTCCATTCTAAATGACAGCTTTGCTGGATAGAGTAATCTTGAATGTAAGTCCTTGCTTTCCATGACTTCAAATATTTCTTTCCAGCCCCTTCTTGCCTGTAAGGTCTCTTTTGAGAAATAAGCTGACAGACTTATGGGAACTCCTTTGTAGGTAACTGTCTTCTTTTCTCTTGCTGTTTCTAAGTTCTCTCCTTATTTTTAATCTTGGGTAACTTAATGATGATGTGCTTTGGTGTGTTCCTCCTTGGGTCCAACTTCTTTGGGACTCTCTGGGTATCCTGGACTTTCTGGAAGTCTATTTCCTTGTACCCCTATAATTCAGATGTTGGAATGTTTAAAGATGTCCTGGAAGTTCCTAAGCTTCTCCTCATTTTTTTTTTAATTCTTGTTTCTTCATTCAGTCCTGGTTGAATGTTTCTTTCTTCCTTCTGGTCCAAATCGTTAATTAGAGTCCCAGTTTCCTTTCCATCACTATTGGTTTCCCTGTACATTTTCCTTTATTTCCCTTAGCAGAGCCTTCATTTTTTCATCTAATTTGCAACAAAATTCAACCAATTCTGTGAGTATCCTGATTACCAGTGTTTTGAACTCTGCATCTGATAGGTTGGCTATCTCTTCATTGCTCAGTTGTATTTTTTTCTGGAGCTTTGATCTGTTCTTTCATTTGGGCCATTTTTTTGTTTGTTTGTTTTGGCCTATCTTTACCTTGGCCTGCCTGCTAGGTATAAGGGGCGGAGCCTTAGGTGTTTACCAGGGTGAGGCAACCCACATGGCTGCTTTGTGACACTGTATGTTGGGGAAGGGTCTGAGAGGGAACAATGGTGCTTGCTCCACTCTCTGCTGGATTTCAGTCACTTCTCCCACTATCCACAAACAAAGTGGGCCCTTCTGGTGCTGATTCCTGGGTGGGTGGGCTTGAGTATGTTCTAGGATCCTGTGGGCCTCTCCAGTGAACTCCGCTGTGAAGCTTGAATTTCTCCTGCTGCTGCTTCCACACCCACAGGTGTTTTCAATCAGTGGTTTGAGGCTTTATTTCCCTGTGCTGGGACCCCAGGTTGTGAGGTCTGTCTGGCTCTCCAGGTGTTCCTCCTGGTTTATCTGTGCATGAATGTGGGATCACTCACTCTGCCAGCCACTGCCTTGCCAGGAGCCCTCTCTGCCTGGCTGCCCATCTCTGTTCCTCCTACCAGTCTGGATGAATGTTTCTTCTTTAACCCCTTGGTTGTCAGACTTCCATACAGTTAGATTTTCTGTCAGTTCTGCTTGCTTTTTGTTTTTAAATTGTTGTTGTCCTTCTTTTGGTTGTGTGAGGAGGCACAGTGTGTCTACTTATGCCTCCATCTCGGCCCGAAGTCCAACACTTTAAAATATCTTATGTTCAGAATTATTTGAAATACATAGAGCCCATGGAGCCTCCCTCCTCCCTGGCATCCATCCAATTAAATTATATAAGAGGAAGAATGGAGATACAGACAAAGAGGATGTCTTCATTCTCTATTCTCAGATATTTTTAGATATATACAAACTGCATTCTTGTAATATTTAAGAAATGGTTAGTGAAATTCCATTGAGCATCATAAATACAATGCATTTGTTACTTCACTCAGCAAACTACTTTTCTAATTTATCATCAAAAGAAAATAGAGTTCTGGCCAAGATGGAGACATAGGTAGAAACACTTTGCTTCCTCAAACAACCAAAAGGAGGACAATAACCAATCCAAAACCAATAAACAACCAAAAGTGCCAGAAAATCAAACTGCACAGAACTCCAACAACCACAGAATTAAAGAAACAGTAGACCAGAACAACCAGACCAGTAAGGCTGTGGACACAGAGAACCCAAGGTGAGGTGGTAGACAACACAGGTGGGGCTGACTGAACAAGAAACTGAGACTCAGAGCTGACTGAGAACTACCTCAGTTGCCACGGTGGGAGAAACTCCCAGTCTTACACAAGAGTTCATTAGAAAGGGGGGCAAGAGCTGAGGAGGTGAGTTACATTGTTCCCTCTCTGGCCCCTCCCCCAGAGGCAATGCCTCAGTGTAGCAAGGAGGTTTGCCCTGCCTGGGTGAATACGGAAGGCCCCACCCCCTTACAACTTATCAGGGGTCCTGAGCAAAGAAATAGGGCCAAAATGAAAGAACAGAGTAAAGCCTCAGAAAGAAAGCTAAGTGAAAAGAAGATCATCAACCTATCTGATGGAGAATTTAAAGCCCTGGTAAACAAAATGCTCAAGATTGAGCTTGGTCAAAAGTTGAAATATACCCAAAATGAAATAAAGCAAAATATTCAGGGAACCAACAGGGGCAGGAAGGAAACCAGGACTCGAATCAATGACTTTGAACAAAAGGAAAAAATAAACATCTGACTGGAACAGAATGAAGAAACAAGAATCCAAAAAAGTGAAGAGAGGCTTAGGAACCTCTGGGACAACCTGAAATGTTCCAATATCCAAATTATAGGTGTGCCAGAAGAAGAACAGCAGCAAGATATTGAAAACTTATTTGAACAAATAATGAAGGAAAACTTCCCCAATCTAGTGAAGAAAATAGACTTTCAGGAAGTCCAGGAAGCTCAGAGAGTCCCAAAGAAGTTGAACCCAAGGATGAACTCACTAAGACACATAATCATTAAGTTACCCAAGATTAAAGACAAAGAGAGAATCTTAAAAGCAGCAAGGGGAAAGGAAAGAGTTATCTATATATGAGTGCCCACAAGATGATCAGCTGATTTCTCAAAAGAAACCTTGCAGGCAAGAGGGGGCTGGAAAGAAATATTTGAAGTCATGAAAGGCAAAGACCTACATCCAAGATTATTCTATCCAGCAAAGCTTTCATTTAGAATGGAAGGGCAAAGTGCTTCCCAGATAAGGTCAAGTTAAAGGAGTTCATCATCACCAAGCCATTATCATATAAAATGTTAAAGGGACTTATCTAAGAAAAGGAAGATCAAAAGTATGAACAGTAAAATGACAACAAACTCACAACTGTCAACAAATGAACCTAAAAAAATAAAAGAAAGAAAAACAACCAAAACAAAAACTAAGCAAACAATAGAACTGGAACAGAATCAGAGAAAAGGATATCACATAGAGGGTTTTCTGTGGGGAGACCATTCTCCATGGCATGGCTTGGAGATGCACAGGACCCATGTCCATGGAAAGGTTCTCCCATGGGGAATCAGGCCTGCATTGTACCTAGACTGCTATGAGACTTGCTTTTGTTAAAACTCCCTCACCCTGAACTGAGGCAGCAAACATTTACTGCAAAGCAACTTCCTAAAATCCATTCTAATCCTTCCAAGGATGAGTGTAACCTGTTCAACCACTTTTCCCTTTTCAATTGCTAATATTCTTTGATGTAATTAGCAACATCCTCTCCTCTGTTTTCTGTAAAAGGTAACCACCTAAAGTGAACCTGTGCATAGTAAATGAAGACCATCATGTAATGTGCCTAGAAAAGAAATAAAGGCCTATCCAGGCAAGGGCTGTGGCTTTTTCTCCCCCTGAGAGAAAAGCCATGTTTGACCTTTCCCTCCACAGGATTCGGTAGTCCGTGTGGATGTCTCATTTCATCCATAATGTTGCGGACACTGTGGGCCAGTGTCTGCACCAGCTGGTGCCCAGGGACAGGGACTCCGGGCTCAGAGCCGTCGTTGTGGACAACATATCAACTTGTTTGGAGTACATGTGCATCAGCCCAGGTAAGGGCCGACAACACCGAATGCTTTTCGGTTAGGTCATAGGGTGTGTTGGATTTCAGAGGAAAAGGGTTTTCTTCCTAGGTCTCTCTTGCAACTGCTTTGCAACTGTACCTTCTTTAGTATGCAGGAGCCTAGCTCTCTCTCCCAAGTATTTGCCACAAACTTGTGGGCGTGGGTCAAGCAGTTACAAGGCACAAGTATGCTCCCCACAACACTGTAAAAACACCCATAAGCCAAACCCCATGGCACAACCCCCAGCTAGGTCTAGGCTTGGGAGAAAGAGCGAAGATTTTCTCTTTAATCAGCTTTAAAAACACCAACTAGTTACAGGACAGTTTATAAGCATCTCAGCAAATTATTTCTTTTAAGCAACCTCCTATGGTCCCTTCAGTTTTGCCTTTTCCCTTTGGCTGCCGGCATAATGATTTAAAGGTGCAGGTGGAGAAAAGGCAAAATTGAGACTGGTTTTGTAATTGCTGTGCTTGCAGTGGGAGGAATTTCAGAAAAAGGTTCTTTTGTTAAAAAATTTCGTTAAAGATTTCTGCAAATCCTCAACCATGGGGAATGGGCTCTCTGGGGAACAAGAGCAATATTTGAAGCTAGTTCAGCAGGATTTGAGGGCTGCTGAATGAATCCCTGATAAGGGATCTTTAGACTTAGCTATTTAGGAAAAAGTTGGGCAAAAGTTGAAACAATACCAGGTGGTGTGAGATAAGACTCTAGGTCACTGTCTCACTCCTTCCTTTAGAGGATTTAATATGAAAATATTGCTTTGTTTGAAATTTGTTTTTGTTTTGAAAGGAACAGCTCAGTTTCAAAGTATTTTGCTAAACATCTCTAATATTGTTACATCATAAGGATTCTACTCAGAAAGAATTTAAATTGATTGTTTAAAGAAGGAAAAAGATCTCACTTCCCTCAGACAGTAAAAGGTACAGGAAGAAAAATAATGAGAAAATTTGTCTTTTAACCACTCTGAATCCTCCTTATGGAGGCCCAGGGACTGCTTTGGTCCTGGGAACAAGCTGTGCCAAGATTAGTATCCTCCCTCCCTCTTCTCCAGCCTCCCTAAAGTTGTAAAGGGCACTAGATAATGAGACAGCTCACTTTTGAGCACACCCAAGGAATGTAGTAATCAATAAGAATTAACAACAAAAAAGTAAATGTATTTGCCAGTAGATAAAAAACTGTTTCTGAAAGTTGTGAATGGGTTCATAAATTTGTCAATCTAAAGCATGCTATAAGTGGGATAGGGGGTGTGATGTGGTAAAGAAATATTAAGAATCCTCCTTAAATGAAATATAGGTATACTGTCTCCTGGGGAGAACTAGCCCTTCTCCATGGAAAACTAAGTACCACTTTTTAACTCAGTACCTGTAAACACTGATTGTTTCCTTGGGGAAGAACTGGCTATTCTCCCAGAGGGAACCTTTAGTCAGTTGAGTCACAAAAGGCCCTTGGCGCATAACCATTTTTGTCTAAAGCATATTTAAGCAGAGCATCCCCCCACTCCATCTTTCCCACTTTCCTTGAAAACTCTGAACCTAGGAGCTACCAGGTCCTGAGAACAACAGGGCAATTAACTTGCTGCTTAAACTCATTGCAGCTTGTGGAAACATTAGGGGGCCTGTCTTTCCAAGCTAAGCAAATTATTAAAGAATGTCCTGATTGCCAAGCCCTTAGCAAGGCACTGCCATCTAGTTAATCCTCAAGGAGTAGGTTCTCAAATAATTTGGCAAACAGATGTCACTCATTATGCTCCCTTTGGAAAATTCAAACATGTTTATATTTCTATTGATACTTACTCCAGTGCCCTACATGCATCTGCTTTAAGAGGAGAATCTGCTAAAAATATAGATGCCCATTGGCTTGACTCCTTTAGCCATTTAAGATGGCCTCAGCAAATTAAAACTGATAATAGCCCTGGATACCTTGCCCATTCTACTCAGGTTTTTCTTCAGTGTTGGAATATCCAACATAAAACAGGAATACCTTACAATCCAACTGGTCAGGCAATTGTAGAACAGGCTCATCATACTTTTAAAAATCTTAAAAAGCAGAAAAAGGGGGAGCCATGAGTCCTTCCCCTCAAAATTTGATTATGTTAGCCATGTTTGCATATAACTTTCTAAATAGTGATGAATCACTTTGTACTCCAATTGAGAAACATTTTCAGAAGAAGGAGTCAAAGTCATCTTATCCTCAGGTTTTATACAAAGATCCGCTGGGTGATGGATCTTGGCGGGGCCCTGTAGACCTCTTAACTTGGGGAAGAGGGTATGTGTGTGTTTCCATCCACACAGGTCCTGTCTGGCTACCAGCCAAAAGAGTAAAGCCTTATCATGAGCAGGATAGATGCCAAGCTCTGCTGCCTGGAACCAAGAACTGATCAATGGACAGACCAGATGGCCCAGCTGACCCTGAACAACCAGAAGGAAAATGACACCCACCTGGTCACTCATGGGCCTGGATGCGCCAATGGAGGAAAATGGGACCTGCCCCAATGACGGGAACCAAGGCTTAAGCACCTCCTGCAGAAGACAACAATCCCTCAATTCCCCATAATGTTCCCTTTAGGTGTGTCCACACCACATGGGGGACATCAAGGCTCTTAATACAGGAGTAAAGGCCTTACCAAACAAAAAGTGTTCCAGACCCTCCACAATAATCTTACAATGGCTGAACCCTAAACACTTGTTCAATGGACTGAATTTACGAGTTTGGGTCTTAACAGCCCTCGAGTGCCCCCTTGTCTTCATCCTTATTTGTGCTTTATAATGTATATAGAGGTTATTTTCTTAAGATTGCTTTGAGGAATAGCAAACAGTAGGTTTCACAGGCTTAACAGCTATAATTGCATTTACAAACAAAAAAGGGGGAGATTAAATGTTGGGAATGGCCCTGCCTGACTTCAGAAGCTATAACCCTCCATGGCTAAGGCTGAGTGAGAGACCTTGGGACCCTAAGCCACTAAGGAGACAAAGCTCATCTCCCTGGCAGGAGCACCACCTCTGCCCACTTTACTTCACCCTGCCTGGCCCCCAATGCTTGGTCGGTTAGCCAATAATGGGTAAGATTCCTCAAGGGAGGGATGACCTAAGACAGGCATGATCATGAGGAGGCCCTCAGGGAAGGATTTGGGGGGCTGCAGAAAAAGAGGGTGATAGACCCTCACCCCTCAGCTTTGATATAGCCTGAGTCCTCATTCTGTCTGTGAGAAGTCTCCTAATCTCTTGGCTACTTACTTCCTCTGCTCAACCTAAGCCTGAAACAATGCTGGAGGTGGGTGCAGCCCTGTGCTGGAAAGTGTAGGTTCCCTGGGGCAATCAGGCCTAAGAATGAAAGCATAAAATCCTATGAAACCTACTTTTCTGATACCCTCAATTTAAATGATAAGGGTCCAAGCCTGAAATAAGTTTGTCTCCCCAAAGTTTTATGACCCTTTAGCTATTTGACCCTGACTCAAAATAGGCCCACAGAGTTCTTTGAATGTTATCTATCTGATCATTACTGCTGGACAATGAATGATGGGCTTAATCTGAGAATGTGGGTCTTTGGAACTGCTGGTTGCTTACTGATTGTAATAATGTTCTGTGTACTTTGATGCATTCGCAAATTATTTTGCCAGGGTTGTGTGAAAGACCAGCAAGTAGCAAGCTTTGTGGGATCTATAGTGGTCCTAACTAAAAACAAGGGGGGAAACGTAGGAGACTGTTTTGTGTGGAGTGGGCCCAGCTCCCACTCGGAGATGCACAGGACCCATGCCCACGGATAGGTTCTCCCATAGGGAATCAGGCCTGCATTGTACCTAGACTGCTATGAGACTTACTTTTGCTAAAACTCCCTCACCCTGAACTGAGGCAGCAAACATTTACTGCAAAGTAACTTCCTAAAATCCATTCTAAACCTTCCAAGGATGAGTGTAACCCCGTTCAACCACTTTTCCCTTTTCATTTGCTAATTTCCTTCTTCTGTGATGTGATTAGCGGCATTGGCTCCTTTGTTTTCTGTAAAAGGTAACCACCTAAAGTGAACCTGTGCATAGTAAATTAGGACCATCATGTAATGTGCCCAGAAAAGAAATAAAGGCTTGTCCAGGCAAGGGCCATGGCTTTTTCTTCTCTTGAGGGAAAAGCCATGTTCGCCCTTTTCCTCCACAGGACTCAGTAGTCCGTGTGAATTTCTCATGCCTCATCCACAATGTGGCAAACCCCATGAGTCTGAGTCTGCATCAGAGGGGGAGGGAAGGAATGGGGGGAAAAGGTACAGGGAAGAAGAAGCACAATTGGTAGGCATTAAATAGACAAGGAGAGGTCAAAAATGGTATAGGAAACAGAGAACTCAAAGAACTTATATGTACAATCCATGAACAGGAACTAAGGCGGGGGGATGCTGGAGGGTTGGGGGATGCAGGGAGGAGGGGGGATAAAAGGGGGAAATTGGGAAAACTGTAATAGCATAATCAATAAAATATACTTAAAAATAAATCAAAGGCCTTTTTGTATACCAACAATAAAAAGTCAGCAACAGAAATCAGGAAAAAAATCCCCTTTGCTCTAGCGACAAGAAAAATAAAGTACCTAGGAATAAAGCTAATCAAGGAGGTAAAAGACCTGTATTCAGAAAACTACACAACAATGAAGAAAGAAATTAAGGAAGACACAAAACAAATGGAAGCAGGTACCATGTTCATGGAATGGAAGTATTAACATCTCAAAATGTCCATACTACCCAAAGCAATTTATAGATTCAACACAATCCTCATTAAAGTACCAATGGCACATTTCATGGATAAAGAACAAACATTTCAAAAATTTATATGGAAACATAAATGACCCCGAATAGCCGCAGCAATTTTGAAAAAGAAGAACAAAGTAGGAGGGATGATCACAATGCCTAATATCAAAGATCACTGTAGTCAAAACAGTCTGGTACTGTCATAAAAAAAAAAAAAAACCTGCATAGGCCAATGGAATAGAATAGGCAGCCCAGAAATAAACTCAAATGTCTATGGTCAATTAATATTTGACAAGGGGGCAGAAGCATAAAATGGAGTAAAAATAGCCTCTTCAATAAATGGGGTTGGGAGATCTGGACAAGTACATGCAAAAAATTGAAATTCAGTCACCAACTCACACAATACACAAAAATAACTTAAAGGTGCATAAAAGACTTAAAGATAAGTTGTGACAAAACAGAAGTTCTAGAGGAGAACGTAGACCCAAAAATCTCAGATATTCCATTCACCAATATTTTCACCGATATGTCACTTATAGCAAGGGACATAAAGGAAAGAATAAACAAGTAAGAACCCATCAAAATGAAAAGCTCCTGCACAGCTAAAGAAAACATCAGCAAAATGAAAAGGGAACCAACCTTATAGGAAAACATATTTGCAAATGGTACCTCAGACAAGGGTTTGATCTCCAAAATATATAAAGAACTCACACAATTCCACTCCAGGAAGACAAACAACCCAATCAAAAAATGGGCAAAGGACTTGAATAGGCACTTCTCCAAGGAGGACATAAAAAGGGCCCAGAGACATATGAAAAGATGCTAAGGATCACTAGCCATCAGAGAAATGCAAATTAAAACTACAATGAGATACCGCTTCACACCAGTCAGAATGGCCATCATAAACAAATCAACAAACAATTGTTGAAGAGGATGTAGAGAAAAGGCAACCCTAGTACATTGTTGGTGGGAATGTAGACTGGCGCAGCCCCTGCAGTGGATGTGGAAAACAGTATGGAATTTCCCCAGAAAACTAAAAATGGAACTGCCTTTTGACCTGACAATTCCACTGTTGGGATTATACCCTAAGAATTCTGAAACACCAATTCAAAAGAACTTATGCAGCCCAATGTTCATAGTAGCACAATTTACAATAGCCAAGTGCTGGAAGCAACCTACGTGCCCATGAGTAAATGAGTGGATCGAATGACTATGGTACATTTACACAATGGAGTACTATGCAGCAGAAAGAAAGAAGGAGCTCCTACCCTTTACAACAGCATGGATAGAACTGGAGAGCATTATGCTAAGTGAAATACATCAGGTGTTGATAAGTGTAACCTAATCAGCAAAACAAACAAGCAAGGAAAATATAACCAGAGACATTGAAATTAAGAACAAACTGACAGTAACCTGAGAGGAGGTGGGACAGGATAAAGGGGGAAAAGGGGGTAGGGATTTTCAGGAACATTTATAAAGGACACATGGACAACACCAAAAGGGGGTAAGGATTGAGGGTGGGAGGTAGGGATGGCTGGGGTGGTGGGGGAGTGGTGGGAGGAAAATGGAGACAACTGTATTTGAACAACAATTAAAATGTAAAAAAAAAAAACCCACAAAATAAAAATTTGAAATATTAATATTCACTCTTCAAATGAAAGAATTATCAACCACAATGTATCACTAAATGTTTACAAAATGCATTAAGAAAGGCAGTATGGCTTTTTTTGAACCAATAGATACCCATTTTCATATGGGGACAGCATATATAGAACCAGTGCAACTTTTCATTAAAATAATTGCCAGGGTCAACACTGTGTGAGTCCAAATCAAGAAACCTAAGTAGGAGACAGTCCAGGACTTCCAATGTGGCAAATAGAAAAATGCCTAACTTCTAAACATTGAATTTCCTACTTGTCAAGTGGAGCTCCTGACTGCACTCCTGCCTGCCCCTCACCCCTGGACACAGTGGTGATTCATGCTGAGCTCTCTTCTCCAAGCCACACAAAGAACAGAGAAATAAAAACTTCAGAAACATGACTGAGACATGGCTGCAGCTAGGTGACATTTCTCTGTGACATGTCTAAGTAGTATGTTTCTCTTCCCCACTTCTACCTGTTATCTTCTTGTGTCCTCACATTAACCCCAGAGTTTGCCAATCTAGTATTATGCCCACTTCAAACACCAAACACCTGAGATGGGAAAACAACACTCTCTCTGATGCAGTTGTCAAATGACAGGACCAGAATGCCTTCTCCACATCTATAGCTACAACATTCTCTCAATCCAATGTTTTCATGATTTCAAATTTTCAGCTAATAATCTAAGTATATTAACCCATTTCATCCTCATCCATATCACCTTGTACAGAGATCACTGCTTTTACCAATTCCTAGGTGGCGTTAGGATATGCCAGGTGATGTTCAAGATGACAGTATCTTGGATAGTTAGTTCCCCAAACTTTAAGGTGTCTGAGCATTATTTATTCCATCAGTAATTTCCAACCTTTTCCATCACAGCACAAATAGGACACGATAATATGTGTACAGCAGACCAGCCAGAAGGTTCCAGCAGGTCCATATAAGCCCTGCACAGCCACTCTGGGGCTGAGGGCAGGAGGAGCTCAGTGTTCCTGTAATCAGTGTGCTGTTCTAACAAGCTCACGGCTGGCAAACTCCGATTTTCAGTTCTACAACTCTCACCATGTGTTCCCAGTGAGCCAGACACAAAGGTGTACAAATCAGTGATGTAACAAAAGAAAAAAAGACAGTGATAACCTCAGGGTCCAACTCTTATAGACAGTGGGGAGTTTTCCTTTCCTAATATGGACTTTTGGGCATGTCCACTCACCATCCTGTAGAGGTTGTGGACAAATTATAGGCCAGTTATGCCAAGTACCATGTATGGTACTATGTATGCCGAGAAATTGAACTACCAAAGGAGAGTGTTTAATGCTGCAAATCCACCACCACTGTAAGAAAAACCCTAAAAAACTAATGACTCTTTAGGTTTCCCCATAGATTAAAGGACATTATAACTTGCTTTAATAGCCACACCTTAAATTAAGACTTGAGACTTTTCTAGGCATTATTATTTTTTAAAGGAAAACAGAAATCATATAAAAAATATGAACACTGTTTTTGGACCAACACAGTACTTATTATCACACATATTCTAGTACCTGAGCAGCTTTGGTTGTTTTTTTTACACTTTTTCAGTCTTTTTGCTGTCTTGTTCCCCCCATACCTTTTTTTTCTTCCTAGATCTCCTTTTTCATTAAGTATTTTATTTATCAAATGGTCTTGATTTGGGGGAATTTCTTTGTGTTTAAAGCAAAAAGCACAGAATGAACAGCCCATTAAAATGCACAAGACTAAATATGAATTTATTTGTTTATTTAGAGTTTTGGGGGTTTAAAATATCAAATACAGACTTCTGGCCAAGATGGAAGCATAAGTAGATACACTTTGCTTCCTTACACCCCTAAAAGAAGGACAACAACCAATTTAAAAACAAACAAACAAAAAAAACAATCAGAAATGCCAGGAAATCTAACTGTATGGAAGTCTGACAACCAAGGAGTTAAGGGAGAAACATTCATCCAGACTGGTAGGAGGGGTGAGACAGGCAGCTGAGCAAGACTGGCAGCTGGGTGACAGGATGCACAGCAAGGTGGCAGCTGGCAGACCAGGCTAGCAAAGCAGTGGCTGGCAGACCAGGCATACTACATTCACATGTAGATAAATTGGGAGAAACAAATGGAGCGTGAGACAGACTGCACAACACAGGGTTCCCAAGGAAATAAAGCCTCAAAACTTCTAGCTGCTAAAACCTTTGGGGGTTGTGGCCATGAGAGAAACTCCCAGTCTCACAGGAGAGTCCATTGGAGGAACCCACAGGGTCCTAGAACATACACAAACCCACTCACCCAGGAATTAGCACCAGAAGGACCCAATTCACTGGGTAGGGGGAAAGTGATTGAAAGTGGGGCAAGAACCAGGAAAGTGGCATTATTCTCTCCCAGACCCCTCCCCCACAGACAGCACCACAACAGAGAGAAGTGGGTTGCCCAACCCTGGTGAATACCTAAGGCTCTGCTCCTAACAACATAACAAGTACACCAAAACAAAGAAATATGGCCCAAATGAAAGAATGGATCAAAACACCAGAAAAAGTACTAAGTGATGAGGAGATAGCCAACCTATCAGATGCAGAGTTCAAAACACTGATAATCAGGATGCTCACAGAAATGGCTGAGTATGGTTGCAAAATAAAGGAAGAAGTGAAGGCTATGCAAAATGAAATAAAGCAAAATATACAGGAAACCAACAGTGAAGGGAAGGAAACTGGGACTCAAATCAACAATTTGGAACAAAAGGAAGAAATAAGTGTTCAATTGGAACAGAATGATGAAACAAGAATTCAAAAAAAAAAATGGGGACAGGCTTAGGAACTTCTGGGACAACTTGAAACATTTAAACATCAGAATCATAGGGGTGCCAGAAGGAGAAGAGTAAGAGGAAGAAACCGAAAACTTATTTGAACCAATAAGGAAAGAAAAGCCCCCAAGTCTGGCAAAGGAAATAGACTTCCAGGAAGTCCAAGAAGCTCAGAAAGTCTCAAAGAAGTTGGACCCAAGGACGAACTCACTAAGACACATCATAATTAAATTGCCTAAGATTAAAAACAAGAAGAAAATCTTAAAGTCAGCAAGAGAAAAGGAGTCAGTTACCTACAAAGGAGTTCTCATAAGACTATCAGGTGATTTTGCAAAACAAACCTTTCAGGCAAGAAATGGCTGGAAAGAAGTATTTGAAGTCATGAAAGGCAAGGACCTACATCCAAGATTACTCTATCCAGCAAAGCTCTCATTTAGAATGGAAGGGCAGATAAAGTGCTTCCCAGATAAGGCCAAGTTGAAGGAGTTCATTATCACCAAGCCCTTATTATGTGAAATGTTAAAGGGACTTATCTAAGAAAAAGCAGTTCAAAACTATGAACAGTAAAATGACAACAAACTCACAACTATCAACAACTGAACCTAAAAACAAAAACAAACAATAGACAAGAAGAGAATCACAGAAATAGAGATCACATGGAGGGTTATCAGCAGGATGGGGGAAGGGGAGAATGGGATAGGTACAAGGAGTAAGAAGCATAATTGGTAGGCACAAAATAGACAGGGGAAGATTAAGAACAGCATAAGAAATGGAGAAGCCAAAGAACTTATATGAAGGACACATGGACATGAACTAAGGGGTGAGGGGAATGGTGGAGGGAGGGGGGTGCAGGGTGGAAGGAAATAAAAAGGAGAAAAATCAGATAACTGTAATAGCATAAGCAATAAAATATACTTAAAATACACAAAAATAAAATTTCAAATACAATGATCTGTCTAATTATTGTAGTTTTAAACATTAATAATTTTCCCCTTGTCATATAGGAAAAACTGCAGCACAAATCAATGCAGCAGAGAACAGTGACAGCAGAATTACATTTAAAACATAATTTAGAGAACATATATGCCTCTTTTAAATTAGTAAGTAGAAAATGTAATTGTTGGTAGTAAAAGCCAGTAAGAATGAAATACAGACATTTATATCTTATGTTTGCATGCATCGTAAAGGCAATGAAACAGTAAGTTTTAAACTTTTACTAAACAGGAATATAAACATATAAATAAGAAAAAACACTATTTTAAACTCAAAATTTTCTTCTATATTTGGTAAAAAAATTTTACCTTTCAAAAGTATATGACAGCTGTCAAATGAAATCTCTTACTTCTTTAACACGTACTTTTCATTCTGATATACAGATTAGGTATTATGATTTAAAATGGGACAGTTTAATGCAAAACCCAAGTTGCTTCCACGTAATGAGAGAAGACTTAAAGCTGGCACTCTATGGTATCGAATTGCAGCATACATACTGTATTGCCCCGTGCTAGTCTGATATATGCTAGCTGGTACTGCCATGGTAGTGATGTGAGGTGGAATTCCTTCTTCCTCTGGTTTTTCTTCTTCAATCTTGAGAACACCAGGCACATCAGAGGAAAGTTCATTCAGTATTTTTCTAAAACAGAATTTAACAATACAAATAATTAAGATATATAAATGAGATTTAAAACAGAAAAGCTATAGTGGAAGAATTGGTTTGATGTATAATGACTCTTCCTTTTTTTAAAAAAAAAAAGCATCATTACAGTGGAAACTTACCGATAGGAGGGTCTTCGTGAGAGGATTTCTCTATGTTTATGAGAATCAATTACACCTTCCGATTCTGCAGACTCATCTGTCTCTGCAATTGTTGCTACCTATAATACAAGAGTTTCTGAAATGCATCATAAACAATATGATTTCCTTGTTTCAAAACAGCGCGACTAAGGGTCTCTGTGTGCAGCAATACTAAGCCAGGCGCTGGGAAGCATCCAGCAGGAGAACACACTGAACCTGTACTCACGCTCACACCTGGCTTAGGGAAGGAAGCACAGAGACAAGCATTTCAGTTGTAGGACAAGTATGTATGGAAAGGAACAGTACAGACAATAAATACTACAGAAATGCAAGTAAATAGTGGCTGGAATGTCAAGTGAGAATTCACAGGAAAGGCCTAAATATATGATAAATAAAACTTAAAGTCCCAACCCTGAAAGTACTCTCACAAATCCAGCAGGGAGTGAACGAGTGATAGAGGCAGAAAAAATGTCTCAATTTCATCGCCTTTTCGCAAGGGCGAAATGCTGACATGAGCCAGGTCTTTAAGTTAGATATTAGATAGGTCCCAGGATGAAAGAACATTTAAGCAGATAAACAAGCCTGGTTAAAGTTAGGATTTATGTTACAACAAGCTGTTAAGGTTTGACAATGATAGGTCTTGGAGAAATTCCTCCTCAAAATATCGGAGTTTTAAGTATGATTTCATTTTTTCAAATGAAGTAATAAAATGATAACATGATTATTAGACAAACTCACAGAACTAAAATAAAAAAATCTCTCTTCAGCAAGACTGCTCTCATTATATACAGCCATTTATCATTCAGGGCCCAGGAAGGTTAGGCATTTACAAAACTCACTTTACTTAATATTACGATTATGTGGGGATTTGATTTGGGCAAAATCAAAAGAGCTTATTAAACTATGAACAATGTACCCTGGCCAGTGTGGGTCAGTTGGTTGGAGCGTCATCCCATAACCAAAACGTTGCAGGTTCTATCCCCACTCTGGGTGCACATGATCCCCAGTCAAGGAGGCAACCAATCAATGCTTCTATCTCATATGAATGTTTCTCTCTCTCCCTTCCTCTCTCTTTAAAAGCAATGAAAAAAAAAAAGTCCTCAGGTAAGGAAAAAATATGTCATCAATGTAAGAAGGACTATATACTTACCAAACACATGGATGAGCATACCCGCTCACCTGCACACATAACCACACATCTCTGTTCATGGACACCCAACAAATAAGCATACTAGCCAATGAATATAATTTATTAGAAAAAGTGTTGCAATGTCACCACCAAACATTTATCACTTTATACTGGGCTTTCACATATCTCTCACATAATCCTAACAACCTCCTTGTGTGAGGTAGGCTATTAATTTTCAGAAAGGCAAAAATTGAAGTTCACACAGAGATTAAGGAACTTGTCCATTCTTCAACAGGCAGGAATTTTAAGACAAGATCCACCACCCCCTATCTGTACAAAGATAATTAAATCATTGTTTTTAAAAAAAACCCTTATGAATATAAGACAATACTTTCTTCTGGTACCAGCTAGGTTAAAACTAAGAAACACCTAGGTTAAAACTAAGAAACACCTAGGTTAAAACTAAGAAACACCTAGGTTAAAACTAAGAAACACCCCAATATGTCTAAATACAAAAGGAGAATGGAAAGACTTTCTTGTTTTATAATGGTAGTCAGAAACTCTTGGGTCATCAAGTGGGGGGAGGGAGACAATGCTGAGAATTATTAAGACACATGGTGCCTCAAAGATAACCAAGCTTTTACTGCATGTGGGTTTATTACTTCAAATATCATGCTGCAAACCTCATTCTCATTTTGCAATAAATTGTACCAAATATGCAGAAAAGAACAAGACTAAAATTAGCACATCTATTTTTTCCTCAAAGGTCTTTTTGTCATCAGTTAGGTTCAAATAATTCTAACATTTAAAGGACAATAACAAACTGACATAAAAAAAAAAGAGAAGTAAATTCAGTAAACAAAAAAAGTATGCTTCAAGAAATGCTAAGGGTATAAACCCAGAGATGGTGAGGGTGTAAATACATCCAGAGATGTGTTTCCTTGATAACAATAAAACACATCTCTGGATCAGAACCATAATACCAACCACATCTACAAAACCAAGGTTAAATCTAAGAGGGGTACATGATGTTTAAACATAAGACCAAGAGATAATGACATCATTCTTTTCTATGGATTACACATATTGAATTAAAAATAAACAAATTTCTGCCTGCCTACTAATGTGAGTATTCATGAAAATAGCATCAATACTATAAACTTTATATTACTGTTTATCAGACATCTTCTCCAAAGAATCCTCAAATATTTTTAAGCACCATTGGAGAGCTCTGCTAAATAAATCCAAGTTTGAGCAGAGAACAACCTGAAGAATTATTCATCTGGCAATTACTCATTCTGCAAATTAAAAGCTTACAACAAAATGTCAACTCTTAGTCAAATCTATGTATTTAGCAGAGTACAATGTGCTTCACACGTAAAAGGAAATTCCTCCAAATCTCTAATAAAACAATTGGAATATAAAAGCTACACAAGGAAAAGATGATAATTTAGTAAAAGAAGAAGAAGAAGAAGAAGAAGCAGCAGCAGCAGCTGCTGCTGCTCAAGCTCAAGAAAGCCAAAGACAAATCATGCGGGAAGGAAGCTAACCCAAACAGTTTGTATGTGTGGTGACTGAATTACTCCCTGGACATGGACAGTCTGGCCCGAAGGTAGCTGTACTAGAGTAACAGCTGGGGAGCCTCTTCTGGTGCCTGTTCCAGCTACAGAAACCTGCAAAAATGAGCATCATTGAGGATTAAGGCTATTCCTTGCTATTGTTCTTTTTGCTTTTTTAAGAAAAGAAATACCATTGCTATGATGACCGGACTATTTTTCCTGCTTCCAAGAAATAACAAGCAAGCCAGGGACCTTACCATTAGGAGGTGGTCACTGTCCTGGAACAGTCATTCTCTGATGTGATACATAGTAAAGAACCCACGCTACTCGCTTTTGGTTCCCATGCTTCGGTGGCTAAGAATGTTCCAAGCACAAAGTTCTAAAGCAGTTAAACTACCTCACTACTACCTCAAGACTACTAACAGTGAAGCCTTACTTAAGCCAGGGTATAAGCTATCCTCTCTCACTTAAGAGAAATTCGAGGCAGAACTTCAATAAGGGGAATTATTTTTTAATAAATGAAACATTTGACATGATATTATAGAATTACTCCAGACACAAACTAATGCCTTGTCTCTATACTGATGAAAACTGCAGCTACTCTTATACCTCCATAATCACAAAAAGGGCTGACATTTCATTATACACCATCAGAAAAGCACATTCACTAGAATCAACATCAGTCTCATCAGAAAACTGAGGCTGATGTTTTCTGCCTCAGAGGCAGATAAGGGAGGCTGTCAAGCTCAAATGGCAGATGCAGGTTTTCCAAAATTCAAAACTACTGCTTAAATTCTGGAATTTTATCTTTGGCCATAAAAACCGTCAGTTGTTTTCCTTGAAGTGACAAACTCATTCATTTGATAAAATGTTTTATCAAATAAGTTTGAATAGCCACAGTTTGGTTATTAGTCATTCTTTGAGAAAAATGATGTCCTGTGGAAAAAACCTTACTAGTTCCTCTTGCCACTCAAACAATAACTCAAGTGTTGGGTTTTTTCCCCCCAAGAATGCCATCGGTCTTCATATGCAGCAGAAATGCTTCCAGTGAATGTCCTAATTTTATAACTCAGAAAATATTAAAACAACATGTACTTAAGGGTCAAGATTTAGTACAATTGGTAATATTTACTGCTTCACCAAGAATATTGCTGAATGAAATCAGCTTTTTTTTTTTTCATTGCAAGTGAATGGCACTGAAGAAAACAATGATGACTATCCAGTTTGGTGCCACTGATTTGATTCCTTCTAAGGTACCAGCAGTCTACCCCCCCCCCATTGTTTTTTGCATCATTAATGCAAATGACAACGCAGAGAAAAAGGAAAATAGATCTTAGCATATTGTGAAAGTAGTTTTATCCTCCTAAACCTCCAGAAAAGAGGCCTCAGACTCCCCAGGGTTCCTGGGCACACACTTTGAAAACTGCTGCTCTCTCCTCATGGGGGCTCCAGGCCTTGGTCCACGACTTTAAGAGCAGGATGTGATTTCAGCTCCTCAGCCAAACCACCACCTCCAGTAACCTTGATGGAGGGCTCATACGTCAGAGATTGGGCAAAATATTATATAAGTTATACCCAAGAGTACCAAGCTTTCTTACAGACTAGGCTGATGGATTGAGACAGCAGATACTGCCCACATTCACTTTCTGTGGGCAAATGGCCCAACTTCAAAGAAATTACATATTTTGAAGGACTGAAGAACAACTCAACAAAGAGTCATGGGTTTTGATAAGTCATGCTTTAAGTTGTTCTAATGCTCTTTCAAGGATAACTTTCAGGATTTTAATTTATTAAACAATCGCTCTATAAAAATGGCTTAGTGTCAAGATACCTGCTGCAGAAAAGGAACTGTACCCACTAATATGAAATTGTATTCCTGGAACTCTGGGGATGAGCTATATGATGAAACTTCCCTATGTCCAAACTCTGGGCATGCAAAAGCTCATGAGATAACACTGAGCTACTAAACTACTAAACTAGTAGTAGTTTAAACTACTACTACTAAACTACTAAAATAAAGGCTAAGCACCAGCACAAGTGACATATCCTAGAGTCAGAATTCAGATGTATCCTTAAAAACAAAAACAAAATAAAAAAACAATTAGGATCTAGAGAGCCTAACAGACCTTGTAAATTCTCACTGCCAAAAGTGACTGCCATTAAGTGACTAGCATTAAGCCTGTAATTGTGTCAGTAAAGTTATCAGGCTAAATTTCACCACTATTCATAAAAAAAAAAAACATTCCTTGGCTCCCTACCTTTAACATGTTAGCATTATTTTATTATTATACTAATCACATGGGCCACGACAGAATATATGCACCCTTGAAGCATGCTACACAGAAGACATGGAAGAAACACAGGCAATGACTGAAGATGCATGATGGCTGCAATGGCAAAACGGGCAAATTTTAAAGAAGCATCTTTTCGTTTGGGGTAAGGCAGTAGACTCAGGTCTAGGTAGGGCTAGGCTGAAAGCAATGGTAGGGCAGCAAGGTGGAAATGTTTAACAGGCAAGGAAAATTGTGGGATTCATGCTTGGGTTAAAGCTCAGACAGGAAATAAATATCTGAGAAAATATTGACAAAGCATAATTTATAGAGTATTCTAGTTACTTTATTCACAATGTACAAATTGAGTTCTAAAGCAGCTCTGGAAAGAGATGAGAACTAATTCTTTCCTAAAAGACACCACTGTTATAGAGACAAAATTCAGTTCACTTGAACTAAAATATGCATACTGAAGGTAGAAATAGAAAATTTCTTATAAACATCAAATATTCACTCCAAGAGTGAATATTAGAATATCAGAATATTTTCTAATAAGCAAAAGTCTCACAGAGACCTGGGAAACACCATGTGGACTGGCCTAGACAGTGGGGATACAGCAGCGAGCAAGGAGAAGTCTCTGCTCTCCTAGATCAGGAGGGGACAGAAAACAGATGAAGAAACAAATACATAATTGGGGGTGGTGCTAAATTCTCAAAAGAAAAATAAAGCAAGGTAAATATTCAGAGAATAACAAAGGAATGTGGAAGGAGGCTCTTTAGGATACACCCAATGTGAAAGCTTCTTGTCAGAGAAGCTTTTCGCACAAAAAGTCTAAAGGAGAAGGAAAAAGCCATAGGAAGATGTATGAGTATATTCACCACACTTATCAGATAGGCACCTGCTGAAAAACAAAAATCATTAAGTGGATGTATCTTGTATTTCATAATTTTATAACTCTTTTTTGGAGGCTGTAAAAGTGGGTAGAAGGAACTCATAGTACACATAAGTTACCTTTTTTTCCAGCTCCCCTGAATAATCCTCTTCTATGGGATGCCTGAAACATAGATTATGCTGATGCCACCACATCCACTGAAAACCCCAATACAGATAGTAGCTGATCTGAAGAAGTAAGTTAAGATGCCGCAACTGACAGCCTTAGTTGGCTTTGCAATTTGAAAATAAATCCTAATAATGACATTTACAACTAGGAAAACCTCATAATGTGTAACACAGCATTTGATTAACACCTAGCAGATTAGCTTTAGTCTAGTCGGAAGCCAGGTTCCTTGCCATGGGGTTTATGATGTCACAGTATATATGCAAATGTCACATGTACTGGGCTGCACTCAAGTCAGTTAATAAAGAATGAAAATTTGTGAATTCACAATATAAACAGACTTTGCTATCAACTCTGCTGCCTGAGAAATCAAACCTAGATACTATTAGCTGTTTTAATTTCAAAGACTACAATGAAAATCCATTAACACTCTGGATAATAAGTTGAACAACTATATTGACTTCTGTGTTTTAAGACAGGATTCTCAAAGAAGTCTGTCTCTCCTATGGAAAAACTGTTTAAAGAATATTTCAAACATTTTAAGGTTGAAAACAGAAAAATAATATTATAAATATGAACACTTAAAGAAAGATGCAAAATATTTTACCATAAAGTCCTATTTAATTATGCTAAATGAAGATAATCACAAAATTTAAAAATGTAGTATCTTTAATGGCTTTCTTTCCCAATGAGAGTTTTTTTTAACATTGTGGCTAACAAATTTCAAAATCAATGCAGTTAAATTTTACTTAACTTTTATTTATTTTTAGAGAGGGAAGGGAGGGAGAAAGAGGGAGAGAAACATCAATGTGTGGTTGCCTCGGACACACCCCCTACAGCGGACCTGGCTCCCACCCCAGGCCAGGTTGGGAATCATTGTGCCCTGACTGGGAATCAATTCAGAGACCTTTCAGTTCACAGGCCAGTGCTCAATCCACTGAGGCACACCAGCCAGGGTGAATTTTACTTAATTTTACCTTGAGAATATCAATTGAAAATCTTTCTTGAAAACAAAGTTAGCCACACATGAGTGATATTTTTAAAACTGTTACTCAAAATTCTAAAGAGAACTACATGGGGTGTTGTTGCCCCACATCCATTTTTTGTGTGTAGAACATAAATAATTACGATCTGAAATCCATATTGAATTAAAATGGGGGAATAGATTGCTGTTTCTGGTATTATAAATATAAATAGCCAAATATTATGTCTCTTTTAAAAAATTACTCTCTTGAAAGCAAAGCAAGTATCAGAATCAAGTCACTCCTAACAATAGAGTCTATTTTGATAATACTCCCAATAAGCAGTGTTGATCAGTTGAGGACACATTAAAATTAAGGATTCTTTATACTTTGAAAAACAATGCTCTAGCTAATTTTTTTCCCAGCTAGTTCTTACAGTATCTAATATTTATAGTAGTTGGAGCATTATCTTATATCCTAACCAAATGGGATGTGGTTCACATATCATAATACATTTAAAAAGTATTATAAAAATGAACATGATCTTGACAAAAAGTCAAAATTCTTATAGCTCTAGAACATTTAAAAATCAATCTTATACTTCTTTGTAGAACATTCTAGAATATGGCAGTGCCTTGGGCTATCTTGTCTGTAACTACCTAGAAGTAACTCAGGTTTAAAGATTCAACTACTGAGTAAGTAAACTTTCAGTTGACCAAGACTCATTGCCTATCAATCTAGTAACTTTTTAAAGCCTTAAATAATATAAGCAATCTTGATAGTTTTACATCTTAGTGATTGTTTTCTGAAATCTCCACTGAGGCATCAAACAAATAAAAAGCCCCTTTTCATTGCCTACAAAAGAAATAAATATTTTCATTTTAGATAAAAATCATTAATCCAGCTAATTAGTTTTAAAGGTTAATATAGAATCCATACTACTGAATAGAAGTCTCAATGCAAGTCACCAAAACCCCAGTGTCTCTAAATAGAGTTTAAATAACAGGTCAGCTAAAATCAGGCCACTTCCTAAGCTAACATTTCTGAAGAAACCTATGATTTTTAATGGCTCTGTTTGTACAAATTACACTCTAGGCCCTGTAACACAAGGCCAATCAAAACATAATATGTTATTAGAAACACAAACTTTTTCTAGCAAGGAAAATACTTTTAGCACTAGAAAATTACAGTATCAAGGCTCACCTCGTGGCAAAAAGCTCCAAGGAAGTAATTTCCAGTCCCAGCTCAGCTCTTGATGTTGACATAACTAAAGGGGACTTGGGTTCACTGCCCAGTATGCTCATCCATGAATCTGGAATGACACACCTACTTTACAAAGGAATCATGAGGTATAGCACACCAAGTGATGGTAGCATTTTCCCAATTCAAGGTATGAAATTAGAACATCATTGTTTGTGATAATCCCCCCACACCCATCAATGACTCTCTGCTATTCTAACTATTAATTGCTTCTTTGTTCCAGCCAGATCACTGTGGGTTCCTGAACCTTCATGTCTCCCCAGCTTCAGTCTCTGTTGGTGAACCCCCAAACAAGCTTCCTGATGAACATGACTCCTGACTCACAGCCCACCCTCACTTCCTGGGGCCCTCTGCTCCACTTACAGTGCTCGCTGCCATCCCCTGGCCTGGGCTGTCTCTGAACAAGCCTGCCAGCTAGCCACCTACGATGGGGTGGCCACAGCCACTCCTGCACAGGATGGAGTACACATCTCTCCCTGACTCCCACCCCCTCCTCCCAGGTGCAGCCCTGCATACACTGTAATAATGCCCCTTGTGTGTCAGGACCTTCCTCAGGGCAAATGTCACCTCTGCACTTCTTTTGGATTCCTAATGCTGAACACAAGGCAGTTCAACATATATCGCCCAACAGTGATTGTTAGAGTTGTCATTCATCAAGGATTTGGTTTGTAAATCTGGATTGAATAAATATGAAATGAGAGGAAAAAGGATGCAAATTCAGGAAGCCTACAGTATCCTAAAAAGTGATTTTTATTTCCACCTTCAAGTATACTATTTCACATTTTAATATTAAACTCCACAACATTTTTCCTAGCTCAGTGGATTTCCTCTTTCTAATCTAATCAATAAACATGTCACAACCACAGAAACAACATTAACTGAAAATACTGTTTTAGCTCAGTAATTGTTCTTACCATATCATGATTTATATTCGGAAAGGCATCTGTATGATTCATTATTACATATGGAAATAGCAATGTCCCACCATGTGGCATCACAGGGAAGAACTCCATTCCACATAAATGAATTTTCTGGATAAGTGAAAGTTAACTCCTTAAAGACCAATCCTGTGAAAAATTTCACCATTTTCCATGGAACCCTTAGTTTTTGAAATAATAAGAAAATCAAACACCTTAATATAATTGATTATCAATGGATGTTTTTCTAAAATAATATAGATGCTTGCATCCTTATACAAGGAAATCAAACTTTTTCATTACATCTCCAAGGTATCCATTATTGAACATTTTAATAATCGAGTACTAATTTTACTTCTTAGAATTCTTGTCACTCAAGATTTCTAACTGATACTTCATGCTGTTATTTTACCTGTGGATCCTTCTAATTTACTACTTTTAATCTATACCAGGCAAGCAAACCAGGTCATTAAACTTAAGAGTTAGAAACATTCTTGTTCACTGCTAGTGGAAATGTAAAATGATGCAGATTCTGTGGAAAATAGTATAATGGTTCTCCCAAAATTACAAATAGAATTATGTTATGATTTAGTAAGTCCATTTCTTACCCAGAGGAATTGAAAACACGCTCTCAAAGAAATTTTGGACATTCATATTTATAGCAGCATTAGTCATGAGAGCCAAAAAGTGAAAGCAAACTAAGTGTTCATGGACAGATGAATAAATTAGCAGAATGTGGTATATCCACACAACAATCTGTTATTCAGCATAAAAAGGAAGAAAATTTTGACACATGCTACAACATGGATGAAGCTTGGAGACATTATGCAACATGAAACAAGCCCATCAAAATAAGACAAATACTGTATGATCCCACATACACAAGGTACCTAGGGTAGTCAAATTCATAGAGGCAGTGGGAAATGGGGAGTTGTTTAATGGGTACAGTTATTTAATGGGCACATGCCTGTGTTGTGGGCCAGGTCCCCAGTTGGGGCATGAGAGAGGTGATAGATGGCTGTTTCTTTTTCTTTTTCCTCCACCAATAACTTTGATTTGAGTATTTTTACTATGTCGGCTATCTCCCTTGTGGTAGAATGTGGATTGTTCTCAATTAATGTCTTGATTTTATCACTATCAACTTCAACTGTACTCTACTATGGAGCATCATCCAGCCAGAAATCTCCAGTATAAAACTTGCAAACAACTTTTGACACGTTGGATCAGTCACAGCACCTTCTGCATACACTGCACAACTCTTTTCTGCATTTCTGTTGGGTTTTTACTTTCTTGAAATAATAAAGTATAATATGCCAGAAATGTTGCTAACTTTCTTTCAACTTCAATATTATAGCTTCTTCAGAGAATCTCCATGCTGCTACTGGAGGTACATCAGGAAGGAGATGGTCCACTGAAGGGTCATGACCTTGTCCGTCTCCACGTTGCAGAACCAGAGGGAGAGGTTCAACTTGTCACAGAAAATGTGGAATCTGCACCTTCTGTCCCCCTCCATGCGGTTGTGCCTCTCCTTGTGCTGCGACCTCACCCCACTCCCACCCTGTGCTCCCTCAGGTGGGGCTGCGGACACATGGACTGCCAAGAGCCAGGGTCCATGGGGCCGCCTTTCCCCACGTTCTGAATCTCTCCCAGGGCTGTTCGCTCCACACTTGTGTGCAACTGGCTGTCCTACTCCGATTCCTCGTATTTATTGCTTGTTTGCACAGCCCTTCTCTCACTTCCAACTTTAATCCAAACCTGCTCAGCAAAGTTTTGTTTCTACTACCTAAAGTTTGCTTAATGGATTCAACTTCTTGTTGTAAATGAAAAGAAAACGCTCTGGGCAATCCGATATCCTGATGCGTAACAGCCTCAAGTACAGAACAAGAGTTACTAGAACTGTGCGTGAGGCTGGCACCTCCCCTCGAAGAGCAGGCTTTGGCTGTGAACAGGAGGTAGGTGGGCTGCAGCGTTGTGGCCACAGCTGCTGTCCTATTTTTCACCAGCGTTGTGCATTTGTTTTGTTGGTGATGAATAGGAAGGTTCATTAACTCTGTTGGATGTTGAGGAAGAGTCACCAAATTGTTGAGCCCCACGCTAGACTCTGGAGACTGCGCAGCGCGCAGGCGGGGACTGAGCAGGGTTGCTGTTGAGGCTGTTCTTCACACGGACGCCAAGGACTTGGCACTCACCTGGGGTGCGCTCTCTGCTGCCAACGTGGATGCGTTCTCCTAGAGCACAGCTCAGGGCACCTAGGCTTGGCCGAGCTCCCTCAGCCGGGGGCAGGGAGCCTGACGTCTTCCCCGCAGCGGCAGGGTGGCACGCCTGCCTCGCTTAGCTGCATCCTGACTGCAAGTTGAAAACAGTTGGGGAGGTCGACTGCACAGAATGTGAATGTACTGAACACAAATCAACTGTACACTTAAAAATAGTTAAAGTGGTAAATTTAATGTGTATTTTACCGTTAAAAATAAATTTAAAAGAGAATTAGAAACATACATCACTTCCTTAAATATTTCTCTTGTTCCTACTAAGTATCAGGCCCTGTTCTTGGTGCCAGGGATAAGGAGCTAAAGAAAACTAAGTTGGGGCTTCATGGAGCTTGTATTCTGGTGTATCATATATAATAGCAGCTATATTTTTGCAGTCCACCCAATGAAATGCATAATTCTAGGACACTGACTTTCATAAAATAAATTATTTACCCAGAATATCTGCAACCTGACTTGTATATAACTGAAGGATATATCTGAAGTTTAAATATCTTAATTCAAAAACAGCATAATGATTAAAATTTAAAAATTGATCTCTCTCCAACATCTTTTGGATGTGTTTGCCTAGATTTTCTTTCATATATATAAAGAAATGGGATGTGAGAGACCAAAGGTACAAATGGACAATGGCCAGACCATAAATAAAACATAGAACTTTAGCCCTGGCCAATGTGGTTCCGTTGGTTGGAGAATCATCCTATGACTTTCATCCTATGAAAGGTCACGCACGGATCCATTCCCTGTTGGGGCACATAACCTAGGTTGCAGGTTCAATACCCAATATCCCTCTGCCCCAGCACTAAGATCCCCTGTCCTGGTGTGTGTGAGAGGCAACCAATTGATGCTTCTCTCTCACATGGATGTTTCTCTCTCTCTCCCTTCCTCTCTCTCTGAAAGCAGTGGGGAAAAAATATCCTCAGGTGAGGATAAAACACAATTAAAAAAAAAAATAGAACTTTAACCCTCAATCTGCAGCAACCTGCCCAGGAAACTAGCCTAAGAGTTACCAGAAGCAGAATGCTATCTCTAGTGAAATCTAGGAACTTAAACAGTTATATCTCTAAAAATCAGCCTAAAATGGCCAAGACTGGATTAATATCTAACAGCTTCCCTAATTTTTTCCCCACTTCCCACTTAGGACCAACCAGAGAAAGCCAAATCACAAATACTCCTAACAAATCATAGAGGATGCCCAGCTTCTAGTTAGCCACCTACAGCTTCCTCAAGACCTCCAATTGAGGTGCCCTTGAAGCACTTTCCAAACCCTTTGCCTACCTTGGACTCTCAGCCAAAACATAAGAGAGGGTCGCTGACTCAGAATACATAGCTTTTGCTTTACTTGTTTTATTCATCTTCACTTAATTCCACAAATGTTTACTATGTAATTGCAAATTGCTATTCAGTATTAAAACAGTTAATAACTACCAAAACATAAAGAATTATCAGGAACTGTTCTAACTACTGAGTTACTACCAAGATCACTGCCCTGGCCCATTACCATGTCTCCCTTGCACACAGCCTCTGCTTTAGCCAGTCATTTAACAAAAGGCATAATCACCCTGTGATCAGATAGCTCTGGACCAAAGGCATAATTTTTAACAATGGGTAATCATTTGAAAAAAATTCTTTTAGAATGATTCTTTTGCCATTAGACTCCTGGGTAAGTATTAAGGAATATTTTTCATTTTTGTTCTAATGTTTAAGGAGGTTTGGAGTGACCCCAAATGATGACCTCTAAATAACAGGGACATTTGTACAGTTTACTTAAAAACATACATTCTAGAGGTTAGGAACTATTTCTGTTTGTTTGGTTCTGAATAACTATTGGCTAAACATGAGGTGTAAAAAGGTATTTGAAAGATCTGGGTCAAGTGTGATGCTGGATATTCATTGTAATGGATATTATTTAAAAATAAATGATGTGCTTTTCTCCCTGTACCTTCCTCCACTTTTATGACCTCCCCCATTCAGTAGGGATCATCCATTTGCCTCAGGCAGTATTACAATTCTCATAGCAGGAAGGCAAAGAGAAAACATTACATTTTCAGATTAGCCTGCTTTTGAGAATTTTTCAGATCACAGATTTGCAAAACATGCTTCCAAAGAGAGGGAATTTTTTGAAATAAATAGAATGGTCAAGATGGTGGAGGGGTCAGTGGAAGCTGCACAAACCTCTTCCTGGAACCAAACTGAAATTACAACTAAATTGTAGAGAAATCATCCTGAATAACCAACTGAACACTAGCTGGAGAGAAGCCTTATGACCAAGAACAGACAGAAGAAACCACTTCACTACAACGAGACTGGTAGGGAGTGTGGAGGAGGCACGAGAGGGCTGGCTGGGCTCCCATGGGTGGCAGCTGAAGTTCCAGAGGGATATTTCGGCAGCCTGAGAAGTAGGGGGTCTAAACCCCAAGCTAGGCTCCACAGCCTATAGCAGCAGAGCCTGCAAAGGAACCCAGATCACATCCAGCTGTGGAAAGTAGTGGGGCTTCTGTCTGCCAGGGAGAGATGGCTGGAGATATAGACAGCCTCTTACAGGGCCAACCCACAAAATTCCATTTGTAGCCACTTACCCTGGACAATAGCAGAGGGACAGCAGAGTGGACTAGAGTCGCATGAGGAGAGTCAGGGTTGGTAGTCTGGGAAGAGAATGGAAAGGTCAGCAACCAGGATCCCTGTGCTGAGTCATTCCCCATACTGCAGAGGCCATCTTTCTTAGGCAGAGTACTCCCCTCAAAGTGACATCAGCCTGAGGAGAAGCAATAGCACAACCCACAGGAATTACTCTGACCCACCCTGTGGTGCTTAAGGCCTGGCTGCTGAGTAGATTTGGAGGTTGTCTCAGTGATTAAATTTAACAACTAAAGGAGATCTCTGGGAGCTCTGAGACTTTAAGTGACCTTCCCCCTCACCCAGTGGTAAAAGCCAGCCATGGGCACAGTCTGGTTCTTTCTGCACAAACCCAGGCCCAGCAGAGGGAATCAAAAACTGTGGATCACTGATGGTTCCAAACAGGTTGCCCAGGGCCAGTTACAGGCACATTCTGACAAAAGGTGCACAGGAGCCCTTACAAATCTATCTAATACATAGAAACAAACATAAAGAGGCAGCCAAAATGGGAAGACAAAGAAACAGTCCCAGATGAAAGAACAAGAGGATCCTCCAGAAGAAGAACTAAATGAAAGGGAGGCAAGCAATTTATCAGACATAGAGTTTAGGGTAATGATTGTAAGGATACTCAACTGCATGAAAAAAGATATAGAAATCATGAAAAATACCAGTCAGAAATAAAGAATGCAATATTGGAAAGAAATAATACACTGGGAGAAATAAACAGTAGGTTAGATGAAGCAGAGGCTTGAATGAGCAATTTGAAAGACAAGGTAGAAAAAAACACCAAAGCAGAGCACCAAAAAGAAAAAAGAATTAAAAAAATGAAGAGAGCTTAAGAAACCTTTGGGATGACATGAGAGTAGCAATACCTGCATCCCAGGAATACCAGAAAGAAAAGAAACAGACCAAGGGATCAAGAACCAATATGAAGATATTATGACCAAAAACTTCCCTTAATCTGGTGAAAGAAGACACACAAATCCAGGAAGCAAGGAGAGTCCCAAACAAGATAGACCCAAAAAGACACACGCCGAGACACATAATAATTAAAATGGCAAAGCTTAAAATGAGGAGAGAATCCTAAAAGTTGGAAGAGAAAAGCATATATTTTACCTACAAGGAGCTCCAATAGAATGTCATTGGATTCCTCCACAGAAACCTTCCAGGCCAAAAGGGACTGGCATGAAATATTCAAGGTGATGAACAGCAAGAACCTACAACCAGGGTTATTTTACCCAGCAAGGCTTTCACTTAAAACTGAGGGAGAAATAAAGAGCTTCTCACACACAAAAAAAGCTAAGGGAGTTTGTTAATACCAAACCAGTATTGCAATAAATGTTAAAGGACTTGCTTTAAGAAGAAAAGAAAAAGAAAAAGCAGAGGAAAATAGTTTAAAAATAAAAAGGTAATAAATATGTATCTATCAATAATCACCTTAAATGTAAAAGGCTTAAATGCTACAACCAAAAGACAGGGTAGCTGAATGGATAAAAAAACAAGACCCATATTGATGCTCTCTCCAACAGACCCACCTCAGATCAAAAGATACACACAAACTAAAAGTAAAGGGATAAAAAAAGGTATTTCATGCAAATGGAAAGGGGAAAAAAAAACCCTGGGGTAGCAATACTTATATCCAATAAAATAGACATTAAAACCAAGTTTATAGTAAGATACATAGAATGACAGTACATATGATAAAGGGAACAATCTAACAAGAAGATATAACCCTAGGAAACATTTATGCACCCAACACAGGAGCACCTAAATATGTGAAGCAAATCTTGAATGCCATAAAAGGAAAGATCAACAGAAATATAGTCATAGTGAGAGAGGATAGTAAGAAGCTAGGAAAATTCCTGGGCAAGTGGAATGGGGAAACTGAGAAAAGAAAAAAACTGAGACAAGAAAATTAAACAAGTCCAAACAGTCTGAGCAATTGACAGCCAGCTGGTGAACTGCAAGACTTTATCTCCTCTAACCAAGGACATTTGAACAAATGGTATATACCTCTCCTCCCCAACCAGAGAATACATAGCCTCCCTGGCCAAAGAACACAGGTGTCCTGGGAAGAGAAGAATGCTAACAGAAATGGAGAGATAACACTGGAACAAAGGGAGCCAATTTGGAAAGAAGCTGTATGACTCCTCTGTCAGCTGCTCCTCCCAAAAGAAATGGCATGTCTGTATGTCTGTGCTCCTCCTAGGAATTTCCCATTCCCAAATTCCCATATTTTCCCTATATAAACTTGCCTCAAAAAGCCCAAGATAAGGTGGATGTTAGGGTTTTAACCCACCACCTTCTCAGACTGCTAGCCTCTGGTATTAATAAAAGTGTAATTATAATCCAATCCCTGTCACTACTTTTTGGATGAGCAGTGACAGGCAGTATGAGCTCGGACTCAGTTGCCCTTCAGTTTCAGTAGTAGGGGCATTTAGCACCCTTTTGATTTCAATGGAAAGATCTTCCAGACAAAATCAACAAGGCAACAGCAGCCTTAAATGACACACGAGATTTAATTGCTATCTTCAGAGCATTTCACTGCAAAACAGCAGAATATACACACTTTTCAAGTGCACATGGAACACTTTCTAGGATAGAACATGTTAGGACATAAAACAAGTCTCAGTAAATTTAAGAACATTGAAATCATATCAAGAATCTTCTTTGAGGACTTCTGGCCAAGATGGAGGCGTAGGCAGACGCACTGTGCCTCTTCTCACAACCAAAATTAAGGACAACAAAGATTTAGAAACAAGAAAACAACCAGAACTCAGAAAATCAAACTGTTTGGAAGTCCAACAACGATTCATCCAGACCAGTAAGAGGGGCGGAGTCGCGGCAGGAAAAAGCGGAGGTGCGGACCGGGCACTCAGGCAGCAGCGGCTGGCAGCCCCCAGGTGCACAGGCGGCGACTAGCAGACCCCGGGCACGGGGTGGCAACTGTGCAGAACCAGTGAGGCCGCACAAGGCAGCTGGCTGACCGGGTGGTCCCACATTCACGCGCAGATAATCCAGGCAAAGGGGAAGCGGTGGAAGGGAGTAGAATCTGAGAGTGAGTAAAGGAAGCGCCATTATCTCCTCTCAGGCCCCACCCCCACATACAGCGTCACTACCCAGCGACTGGGCTGTCCCACCCTGGGGAACACCTGAGGCTCCACCCCTCACTAC
>PVKU01011995.1:0-38979 GCA_004027475.1 Anoura caudifer
TACTAGGGTCCCCTTTTCTCCACAACCTCTCCAACACTTGTTGTTTGTTGTTTTGTTTATGATGGCCATTCTGACTGGTGTGAGGTGGTATCTCATTGTGGTTTTAATTTGCATCTCTCTGATAGCTAGCGATATGGAGCATCTTTTCATGTGTTTCTGGATCTTCTGTATGTCCTCCTTGGATAGGTGTCTGTTCAAAAAAAGCAAGGCTCTTTATGGTGATGTTTGGAATTGGGGCCTTACGGAGATCATTAGGGTTAGATGAGATCATGTGCATGGGGGAGCTGGTCCTAAGAGACAACTGCACTTTAAGAAGAGATATCAGATATCAGGATGATCATTTTCTAAGTTATATACATGTCTAATCATTCTATTGTACACCTGAAACTAATATAATATTGCATGTCACCTGTAACTGAAAAAACAAGAGGAGACACCAGAAGTGCTTCTCTCTCTCTCTCTCTCTCTCTATCTCTCTCTCTATCTCTCTCTCTATCTCTATCCATCTCTATGTCTCTCCCTCTGCCATCTGCAACCCAAGGGAGCAGGGTTCTCACCAGAAACCGACCATGCTGGCACCCTGACCTTGGACTTCCAGCCTCCAGAACCTGGAGAAATGAATTTCTGTTGTTTAAGCCAGTCTACGGTATTTTGTTATGGCAGCAAAATCAGACTAAGACATTAATCCACAGTCTGTATTCAAAACTTCTCAGTTGCTCCAATGATGCCTTTTACAGCTGTTTTTCTTAGTTCAGGATCCAACCTAAAATGATACATTATATGTAGTTGTCATATTTCTTTAATCTCCTTTAATCTGGTACATTTCCTCTAACTTTCTTTATCTTTCCTGACCTTGACATTTTTGAAGAATACAGGTCATTTTCTTCATAGAATGTCCTTTGATTTGAGTTTGTCTAATTGGTTCTTCACTGTTAGATTCAGATTATTCATTTGCTCATGATTAGACTATATTATTTGCTGCAATAAGACTACCATGGAAATGATGGCTTATCCTTCTCTGCATCGTATATAAAAGTATTTAATGCTGATGGTCCCCAGATTGATGATTGCTTTGGCATCTGCCAGGATTCTTCACTGAAAAGTTGTTATTTATTTCTCTGTAAGTAATAAATAAGGTGTTTAGAGATACTTAAAGGCTATGTAAATATCCTCATTAATTAAAATTCTACTCATCGGTTTTAGTATCCATTGGTCATCTTCTAACTCCACCATTCCTTCAACATTTATTGGTTGCCATTTATTGTGAAGAACAGATTCCCCTTCTCTTTATTTGTATTTCTTTTTAATTTTATAAAACTGAACTCATAAAGTCTTATTTTATATAACGGATTATAATTATTACTATTGCTGTTATTATACTTCAATGCTTAAATCATCCCCAAAGCTGCCCAGCAAAAGCCCATTCAGCCAGGTTCCTATGTCATTTTAACATGCCTCTGTCATTCTTTGGCATGTTCTTACTTTCTGCCACCATAAGGTGTTCCAGGCTCACCTTGTTCTTTCATGCTTCAGTTCTAGAATCACTCATTTCTCCAAGAAGTCCTAATCCTGCTTCCCTTAGTGGAGAATGGTGATCAGATATTAAGATCATCTGGACACTAGCTGCGCTCCTTACATCAGTGCAGTTTGGCTCCAGGCCTCTCAGCAGAGGTGTGTGTGCACACACAGCTAGTTTCTTCTACTTCATTCAAAAATTGAGAGTTAAGCAATTCTCTCTTCATTTACTTTTTATTTGCCTTTCCTTTTTTCATTTCCTCTTCTGGCTATCATTCTCTTTCTTTCTTTTTTTCCATGTTTATCCATAGTTTCCTTCTGAGAGTGAAGAGAAAAAAGTCTTTGAATTTTCCAGACACAAAAATCACCTCTCATTTATTCAAGAAAAAATGAGGATAGATAGGAGAGGTGCTGTTGACTGAAGATGTCCCAGAAAGAATTGCAGATCCATCAGCCATCAACAGCATGCTGTGGCCCAGCACACAACTTCTCCTCTACCAAAACAAGGAGGGATTATTCCCAGCAATTGCCCTTTGTGTCGTCCCTAGATCTGGACAAAATCGCTACAGGGAAGTGAGAGGAACCAAGGCTTAATGTTAAAAGCATCTTGGGCCTAAGTCTCCCAACAGGAGAAATTATTTACTATGGCAATTTTAAGAAGCAGAGACTGTTTAGAACTTTGCATTACTTGAATAAAATTATTTCAGTGCCTATCATAAGTTTGTAAGTTAATTAGCTATAAATGACTATTTCAATCAAACATTCATTTAGTTTATTTATTGAGTGCTGACTATGCCCCAGAAACAGTGTAGATGCTATAAACATAGCACCCTGGGTGGTCATGGTAGGGGATCATGGACACAAGCAGGAAGACCAGGCAGGAGGCTATTTCAGTTATAGCCCAAGCAAAATGTAGGTGTGCCATGTGCTGGGACAGTAAGTAAGGTGGTAGGTTAGTTGATTTAGATACGTTTTGTTAGCAACTGCAGAATGTGCTAATGGATGGAATATGGAATGTGAGAAAAAGAAAGAAGTCAAAGATGACTTCAGAATTGTATTTGCTTTTTAGCCTGAAAAAGTGAAAGAATAAAATTGCCTTTCATATTGGATGGGAAAAACTAAAAGAGAATAGATTTGGAGTGGGAAGAGAGTCCCTTGTATTTTTGTGAGCATGATAATTTTGAGATGAGTATTCTTTTTCAAAGCGGAGATGTGTAATAATTCCAAGTGGACAACTTATGTAGGGTTCAATGGAGAGATCAAGACTGGAGAAGTCATTAGCTTATAAATAGTACTGTACAGCAGCGGACTAGTGCCCCAAGGTGTATTTTTAGTCCACATTTATTGAAACCTTACTGTGTGTCAGCAAATATTCTCTGTGCCTTAGATGTTTTGATTTACTTAGTTCTCACAGCAATCCAATCCAATCAAGAAAGTGCTTTAATTATTATAACTTGCAAATGAATAAACTAAAAGCAGACTGTGTGATGTATCCTAAGTTTCATTGCTAGTGAATGTCCAAGCAGGATTGAAACCCAGCAGCCTGAATCCATAGTCTATTCTGAACCTTTATGCTGTTCTTGTGTAATATCATTCTTTCCCCTAAAAACTTATGATATAGTTGAACAAATAAAAGCAACATACATGAAAAGCTAAAGGTTAGTTAGGGATGAACATATCTTGGCATTCATTATAAGGCAAAGGAGTTTAAAATATGTGTGAACTTCTAAGAAAATAGGACACAGCAGTAATTAGCTGCTTCATTATGATTACATTACATACTGGAGATCTAAAAGAATTTAGCAGATTCCATAGATATACAGTATATAGCCATAAATTAGATTAGTCATGGGTATTATCACCTCACAATGGCTAACTGTTTAGATATTGTACATAACTTGTCCTGCTGCACAGGTCTTTTGTAAATCTCATTGTCTTTTAAGTCTTTCATAATTATCATTCATCATGTAGCAGTAAAGACTGCTACTCAAAAAAGGTTCTTATCATTAACTCCTTGTTTTCTAAGTAGACAATTGTAGTCCATGTTCATTCATTCTACATATTAAGCAAGAACTTAGGGTATTGTGAGAATCTCAATTAACTAAACAGATACTTATTAAAAACCAAAATTGAGAGTAATAATGTACTGAGCCCTGTGAGAATGTCATGGCCCCCAAATTTTGCAAACTCTGCCAGTTTGTGCTAATTAATTTCCCTCCTTTGAAAAACCAAAGGGGATAGGATGAAGGGTGGGAAGTAGGGATGGCTGGGGTGAAGGTGGTTTTGGGGGTAAAATGAAGACAACTGTACTTAAAAAAAAATGGCTGTAGGCATACGGGTTGAACATTGCCGGTCTAGGCTGTTGTAAACAGGACAGTGCCAGTGACAGGGGTGGGGCAGTGGAAGGCTTTCAGGTGGTGATACTGTTCTGTTCTCGGTCCAAGTGATGGTTACATGAATCTGTGCTCATCATGAAATTTCACCAGCTGTACATTTATGATTTATAAATTGTGTACTTTCTCTATGAATCTTAAAAAAATAATAATGAAAATTTTTAACCTTAAAAAACAAAAAGTAAAACAGAAGTTTCTAATTTCCTGAAGAGGAAGTACTTTTACTTTTCCTATGCAAGGATGATCACCTAACTTCTATACCCCTGCTTTTAAATATTGCCTTTGCTGATGGTGATGAAAGTTTGTGTTGTGGGAATAGACTCCCTAGAAATATTTTTTCAATTCAAAGAATCATTTGAGCAAAGTAGTGTATACAGGAGCAATGAATGTTTCTCCTGAGCTCTACATCACTGTTCAGCATGGTCCATTGACCAAATCCAGCCCATCACCTGTTTTTGTATGACCCCTGAGCTAACAATGGTTTTTCTATCTCTAAATGGTTGAAAAAAATCAAATGAAAAATAATATTTCATGATATCAGGAAATTATATAAAATTCACATTTCAGTGACCATAAAAATTTTTGATGGAATGTGCTAATCCACTAACACATTCTCTATGGCTATCTTTGCACTCCACAATGGCAGAGTTTAGTATTTGGGACAGAGACCATATGTCCCGTAAATGCTTGTCCTTTACAAAAACATTTCCAACCTCAATTCTATATCCCTGAAAAAAAATCAGCCATACACAGTTTGGAATATAAAAAGTTATTTTTTTTTTTATTTTGGTCCTTGTCAGTAATCATAGTGCTATGTGGCAGAGCCCAGTCACCGTAAGCAGACTGTCTTTATCAATGAGTCACAAAATAGAACAGCATTGAAACAAACCAAGAAGTCATCATAATTTTTTTTTTAATTTGATGACATCTTGAAAGAGGGCCAAATCAGAGTTACCATCTGACTGCTTTTTCTTTTTAATGTAAAAAAGCAGTTTGTTCCATTATAAGCTCTTACACAGTCATGGAGAGTAACAGGTGCCTGCTGGTGAAACAGGTCACCCAAAACCGATGGTCTAAAACTAGTGGTCAAAGACTAATTCCTAAAAAAATGGCAACTCTTATCTAGGATTAATTTAATTTTAAAAACAAATTCAAGCTATTGATTCACTCTTCTCAGCTTGACAGTCTGTCTGTAGTATAACTGTCAGGTAAAAACATACATCTTTACAACTTGGTGGTCTCAAGTTTTTTTTAAAAAAACTATTTCACAGAAAGGAAAGAGATAATGTGACAACAGCTCAAGAAATACATTAATAAGCAAAAATATATGGGGAATGAGGAATACGTTGTTTTGACGTAACTCAAGAAACTGAGAGGGGACTGGCCTACGGAGGAAAATGTGCCTCCTTGAAAGCCAGGTGTGAAGCCAATTTGTATGACTTGAATCTCCCCTAATTCCTGAGTAAACGGACATCTTGCAGAGCTTACACTTCATGGCTCAGATGTCTCACTTGGCTCTATTACTTACATACTTCTAGCCTTTGCTTAAATGAGTCTGAAAAACTTGGGGAGATAGCATTAGAAGAAAAATAAAATAACCACACACAATAGTCCCCTTTCAGCGGCTACTTTAGATTTTTGTTAATAGAAAATTCCTGAAGAAAATTCAAATACAAACCTGTGGCTTTGCTGAATTGGGTCCCCTGGCTAATATTTAGAAAATACACTCAGTTGGGCTAATAGCATTGTTGATGGTACCTGTTACAGAGGGATAGCTGAACAAAGTCTGTGTCTCAAAACCAGTGTTAAATCATCAGGGTTGAGAAGAAGAAAAAAGGGGAGTCTAAACTCAGAAGAAGTGCAGCTATATTTAAGATCCCTGTGCTACTCTGTATCCACGCTTCCTTCAGGGTCTTAATCATTATAAATGTTGTCTGCCATTTGCCACACTTGCATGATATTTTCTTCTGACACAGAACAGATCACCTCAGGTCCCTTGGAATTCCAGTAGAAATCAGATATCTTGCCAGTGTGACCACCATGAATAAATAACAACTCTGGTGGCCCCTCTTCTGCACCTTCCAGGGATTGTTCTTCTCCAATTTTACTTAAATCCCAGACATTCAGTACTTAATCAGTACCACTGGAAGCCAAAATAGTCTCACTGTGAGGTGACAATTGAACCTGGAGTATTTCACCCTTATATGATTCAAAGAAATGCGACCTAAGTTTCAGATTTCTCAGATCCCACAAGGCACAGTGGGTTCTTATCAGCTTATCCTGTGGCAATCATGAACTCAACTATAAGAATTGAAAGAAAGGTAGTTCACTGCAATGCGAACATCAACTGGGTGGCTTGGTTTGGAAGTATTGTTGAACAAGTATCCCAGATCATAAGTTTCTGATTATCAGCAACTGACCCAGAGACTCATGAAGCAGATGCCAGGAAACATCTTCCACTACTGCTGTATGCCCTGTAAAGATGGTGTTTGCATCCACAACTTTTCCTTCCTTTGGAACAGCACTGATGTCCCATAGGCAGATGGTGTGGTCATCTGAAACACTAAGTAAGTGCCCACTGAGACTTGGGTTCCAAGAAAGTCCATAGCCTTCCTTCTGGGTTCTAAGGAGATGCAAGCCTGGGTTGCACTCTCCAGAAGGGTCTAGTTTAGGAAGATGTTTTGTGGAGTCAAAAACAAGAACAACAGTGGATGGAGTCTTTGTTGCAATGATGCAAGGGTTCTGCGGCATATAATGTGCCCTGTTTACTTCTCCTTTGTGGTTGATCTTGATTTCTATTTCAACTTTTCCACCAACAGAGCTTAAATCTCCAAATTCTCCTTTCTCACTATGGTAGTGTGAAGCATCTAGCTAAGCAACATTGTTAGGGAGCTGCATACCAGCTATCACAGGGTGGTTTTGTTCATCTGATTTGTGTGTCCCCAGGAAAGTCGATGATGCTGAAATCTTTCCCTTCCAGTTTGGTTACATCTGGAAGCCACTGTGCAGTTAAGCTGGGCCACTCCAGAGCATGGGTCATCATCAAATCATAAAGAAAAGAGGTGTTCTTTTTCCATATTTTGTGTTTTTTTTTGTTGATCACACATTCTTCTACAATGTCATCAAAGGCTGCTTCCTTGTCAGCCATGGTGGGCAGGCAAGCCAATGGGATTCTGAGTTCTACCCCTGCAGGAAGGATGGGGAGTCTAGGGATGCTTGGTACATGCATACGGCCTCTGTCATTTCCGACTGCTATTAAATGACTCTTCTTCACTCTTCCTTCAAGTGAGCTCATTCTTAAATGTTTTGTATGGAGAATTCCAGAGCTGCATACATGCATCCGTGTGGGCCAGTTCCTATAGAAGAATATGGAAAAGAAGTTCTGAGGACAGAGCTATCAGGCATAACAAAAGCAAGATGATTATTTTATAATTACAAAAGACTTTGACTAGTCACAATATTTAAGTTCAACTATCTCTTGCCATCCCCACAACTTAAGTTGGCAAACTATGAATATTTATACTTGGTTAAATGAGGAAACTGAGCCCAGAGCATTATTATTGTATAATGAAAAAAAAAATTGGCTTAGAGTCAAAATTCCTGACCTTCTTCCAAGTCAACTCTGTAAGCAACAGTGTCTCTTACTAGAATTGGAAGTGAGAACCCTTACCCAGCTAACCTCACTGGGATGTTTGTTTTAAGATCAGATGAGATATGTTGCTCTGAAAACTCTATAACATACTGTATAAAAAGTAAAAGAAAGAAAAAAAAAGGAAAGTGATTTGCTTAGATTAAGTAACTCTTGGATAACTGGAGCTCCCCTGCCTTGCAGCCCTGTGTTCATCCCCATTAGCTAGTGAAGGTGAAAATGAGAATCATTTCCTACGGGAGCCCACACTTTTGGTCATCAAACATTTTAAGCTTAGTGGGATGAGTTTCACACCAGAGGGACCTGTGATCCACAGCCACATTGCTCTCATCTATTTCCTCTAGAAAGTAGGAAGACAAAAGCTTTCTACCCATGGTAGCAAATACCATCAAGTAGAGATTTTGTTTAACACAGCTGCCAATATCATGAGTGTCAAAATAACAGTGTCCAGGTGCCAATCAATCTGTATTCTTTTTACAAGTTGCAAATTTACTCTACTGAATAATATAATAGATAAAATCACCATATCTTTGGACTTCAATGAATTGTTTGTATGATGATGTTGTTCTTCATTACATGCCTGAATGCACTCATTAAGCTCAGAATTAACAATAAGCTTAAAAAAGCACAAAGACCTGCGTCTGAACTAGCAGGAAACGCCCATTTCACCAAACCCAGGATCCGCCAGGTCTGCTCCTCCCCAAGGAGAATGTTCCAAACATTGTATCTACAGTTCATATTCAAGAGGTGATTTAACTTTCTAATATTTAGTGAAGAATGAGAGTTGCATATTCTTGACTATAAACATAAACCTGAGATAGGAAGACTTTTAAATTGAGAATTTACCTATTTTTCAAGGTTTTACACCTTTTTTCCTTCATTGTTTAAAGGGCTAAGCTCATTTTCAAACTCATTTTCCCTCAGACTGTGTATTACCTTGCCTTAACACAGCACTACATTCCTGGATACTTCTGAGGGCTTTTAATAATCTCTTTGTCGTCTGAGAGCAAACGATGTGCCCCGCTGGTCTGACAAAGGCTCTGCGCAAGGTTTAATGCAGATTTATCTCTGTTGTAGAGATAGTTTCTGAGCCACATTTGGCTGACATAACAGTTCAAAGATATCCTCTCCCTATTATTTCAACTGAATTGGTTAGTTATTTTTTTATTGAGTTGTATGAGTTTCTTATATATTTTGGATATCAATCCCCTATTCTCTCAAAATATATCATTTGGAAATATATTCTCCAAGTCCAAATGTTGCTTTTTCATTTTGTTCAAGGTCTCCTTTGCTATGCAGAAGAATTTTAGTTTAATGTAGTCCCATTTGTTTATGTTTTTAATTGTTTGCCTTCCCTGCTCAAGGGGATATGTCCAAAAAATATTATTCAGACTGACATCACATAAAAAGCACTTGCTATGCTTTCTTCTCGGTATTGGATGGTTTCAGGCCTTATTTTTATGATTTTAACTCATTTGGAGTTTATTTTTCTAGATAATGTAAAAGAGTGGTCGAGTTTTATCTTCTTTGCATGTTTATGTCCAGTTTTCCCAAAATCACTTGTTGAAGAGATTGTAATTACTTCAGTGTATATTTTTACCTCATTTGTTATAGATTAATTGACCATGTAAGCTAGCATTTATTTCTTGGCTCTTTATTCTGTACCTTTGATATATGTGTCTGTTTTTGTGCTGTACCATATTATTTTGATTATTATTGCTTTATAGTATAATTTGAGATCAGGGAGTCCACTTGAAAAGTGGGCAGAGGACATGAAAACAATATCATAGTAAGTTTATAAGGTGACAGATGACTTCCCCAATGAAGACAGATTGCCAATAGAAATAGAAGATGTTCAACATCACTAATCATCAGGGAAATGCAAATTAAAACCACAGTGAGCTATCACCTCACGCCTCTGAAAATGGCTATTATCAAAAAGTCAACCAATAACACAGATTAATAAGGATGTGGAATAAAGAGAACCCTTGTGCACTGTTGGTAAGACTAAAAGTGGTGTAGCTCCGAATGAAAACAGTATGGATATGCCACAGAAGCCAACAACTCCACTTCTGGGTATTTATCCAAAGAAAGTACAAACACAAATTCAAAAAGATATGTGCACCTCTATGTTCACTGAAGCATTATTTGTGATAGCTGAGATATGGAAGTAACCTAGGTGTCCATCAACACCTGAATGGATAAAGATGTGGGGTATATATATATATATATATATATATATATATATATATACACACACACACACATACATACATACACACAACAGAATATCATGCACCAATAAAAGAATGAAATCATGCCATTTGCCACACATGGATGGATCTAGAGTATATTAATGCTAAGTGAAATAAATCAGGCAGAGAAAGTCAAATACCATATGCTTTCACTTATATATGGAATCTAAAACCAAACCAAACAAAAAACAAGTAAAACAAAAACAGACTCATAGAAACAGAGAAGACAGAAATGGTTACCAGAGGGAGAAGGTAGGGGATGGGTGAAAAGGGGAAGGAGAATATAGTCAACAATATCAGTAAGTTTATATGGTGACAGATGATTACTAAAATTGCAGGGTGATCACATTATAAAGTATAAAAATATTGAATTACCATATTGTACAACTGAAAGTAATATAAGCAACATAGCGTTTTATACCAACTCTGGTTAAATAAAACAAATTTAGCCCTGATGAGTGTAGCTCAGTTGGTTGGGCATGTCCTGTAAAGCAAAAGGTCACCAGTTTGATTCCCAGCCAGGCCATGTACCTGGGTTGTGGGTTTGGTCCAGGTCATGACGCATACAAGACAACCAGTCGATATTTCCTTCACACATTGATGTTTTTCTCCCTCTCTTTCTCCTTCCCTTCCCCCTTCTCTAGGAATAAATAAAATCTTTTAAAAAATAACTTTAAAGTATGCCCACAATAAAGTTGCATTCCTAAAGGAAAATGAGGGGTTCAAGCAAGGGTTTGTTTTTCTGGGTTCTCAATGTTTAAACAAAATATGTTCACTAATTCATTCACCAAATATGTATTCTGGATCCTGGAGATGAAAAGTGAATAAAATAAACAAGGCCCCTGTTTCTATGATGCTCACATTGGTGGTGGTAGATGGAGAGAAACAAATAATAAACAGAGCATCTAGCATATTAGGTTTTTTATAATATGTATAGTATAGCATGGTATTGTGAAGTGCTAGGGAGAAAATATGATGTGATAACAGAGCATAGTGGTAAATGGAGTTGGAAATCCAATCTTGTCTAGAGTGCTCTGGTCGCTATTAATAATGCTGTCCAGTACTTCTGTTTCTCCTCTTCTCCCAGGAACACTGGAGGGTTTATTTTCCATATTTTAAAAGTTGTATGTTCTTAGCACATTGGTCTATGATTATCTTTATCTAAAAGATAAAGGCTAAGGGACTGTGCATACCCATGTGCCTGACTTATTTTGACTAGCAATACAAAATTGGGTCTCCTTTCTCCTTTGCAGTAGGAACAACAGAGACATTTTAAAACTTTTTAATAGAGGGAGGATATTGTCATATGCTGGTTTCAAAGAAAACAAAGTAAAAGTATGATTTTACCAATTACCCAAATAAAAAACCTCTCTCCCCCATTCTTCTTCTTCCCAGGAAGATACATGGTGGTAGAAAGATCTGGAAGTCTGATGTCAAAGACCTTATGCCTATCTGATAAATCCTAAAGTAATCTATTTATTTAGCCCATAATTGCCCAAATAATTGACCATTGATTTTTTTTCCCCTTTACATCTATCAGTATTCCTCATGTTATGGAAAGTCTTCCAATTCGCTCAGTTCCATTGTGCTTGTGCTGGGCATTTTCGCTGCATGCACCATGTTTTAGGCAGTGTACTTTACCTAAATGTGCATTATTCAGGTAACATAGTTTGGCCAGCTAAAAACAGCTAGAAAGTTTTCTGGAATTGAGGGAATTATTTAATTCTCAACAACTAGGAAAGAACTTAGCTCTCCAAGGAGAAAATGAAGCTCAATAAAGCTAGAAGCAGACGCAAATGTGTCTATCCAGAATGAAAGGGAGAGTTCCATTGGGAAAATGCTCTCATAACTAGAAATTAGCCTTCTCTTTCTGATAGCTAAGTACTGTATTTTGAAGCATTCTCTTTAGGATTACTGAAATAACTATGGCTATTGCATCCTTTTAGTGGAGAAACGGTGTATGGAAAGGCAAAGATGGAGAGGAAACAGGCTGAATGGTCCTATCTAATTAAAAGCTATCATCTAATTCAACACATTCTTAGTGACGGGAAAGTGTCAGGCTGGTTTTGTGATAGGGAAAGGGTGTCCAAAAGCGTGCATCTCACAATCAGGAGTTCTCTCTACCATCAACCACTCTCCTATGTTCAGTCACAGCTCTTCTTTTTATGGAAATGGGAGCCCATATTTTCCATACACAAATTAAATAGAATGCTTTTCCTCATATACAAGGTGTCTCCTAAAAATATGTTATCTCCTTTTTTTGTTGAATATCTCAGTGATCATTGCAATACAAGAGCACCAAGTTATAAATCTAAGCATTACTTAACCATTTTTTCATGTTTTCCCCTTTTTGCCATTTCAGGAATGACTTTGTCCTCCTTAATTTACTCTAAGACAATACCACACAGCTTGAATTTTTAAACTTCTAAATCCTGAAAATAACTGCTTCAATTTTAGCTTTTCCCACTGCAACAGTCAAATCAAGTTAAAAATGCACATGTATGTGAGTGACTTTGACATCAAGATATCATTTGGCTACTAAACATTCATAGCACTATGTTTTTCTAAGCATTGACTGTTTATCCACATACAAGGTACCAATGTTGAAACTCTGTTGAAAATAGACATTTTGAAATAATTAATTTTCTGCCACTGGCTTTATTCCTATTATAACTTTCGATCCCCCAAGGTTAATATGGGCTAGTCCCAAGTACAATGCCAGCTGTTGTTCCTCTTATCTTCCTGTAATACCATCCTGCCAATTTTTCATAATTATGTGTTGTACAAGGCCCAGCTTAGCTTGCCCAAGTGCCTACTAAATTTTCTTTGCAGCCAGTGGCATGAACTACAAAGCTCTATCAAAAACTACTTAGGGGAACTACAGCTTTTACCCAAGTCCTAAAGCAATTTTTCCTTCTTTGTAATTAAAAGAGACTACAATGCCAGTTCCACAGAAATTTCAATTTGAGGAAGTAAAACTGAACCTGTAACCTACACTGTCCTGAGGACCTAGCTTTGTGACCAGCCTGCTCCCATTGGTGCTGCATTGCCTAGAGAGGAAATGGGCATATGTGTTTCTACGTGACAAGGGGGAGAAGGTCCTTAACGCTGTCACTTCCGACTTTCCAGAAAAATGGTCCTGTTATCTGCCTCCATCGCAATCACACTTGTGTAAAATTATGAAATATCTCCAGCTGTCAGAGAGAGTTTATTTTGCCTCTTTCAGTTTTTCTCTCCTTTAGCAATTAGAAAGTCTCAGAAGAAACTTTCTGGGTTATGTCAAAGTCCCATTTGTCTCATTTATTTCTGTTGCTGTGACTTAAAAATCTCTCCAACAATGCAAGGTGATAAAACTGAACTTTACTAAATGTATTGCACAAGCCCACTTCTTAGTCTGTGCCTCCATGCTGACTTTTATTTTGTTTATTCTGCAAGTTAATATCCTTCCTTTTGAAAAGGAAAGCCAAACAAAATTTAGCATAACATCTTTAATAAAAGATAAACCTACCCATACAGGGTGATTCTATACAGATTTCTCTTATATGGACAAAGATGAGAATCTGTCCCAGAGTTTACTTCAGATTCTTTATCTGTGATTTGGCTACAAGACCCTTGCCATTCACTTATGCAAATTACTGGCTTCTACAAATAAGAATATTGATTAGTTAAGTGATTTGGCTAAAATCCCATGATACAGCAAGGGCAAAGTAGACCTGGAAAGCAATTGTCCTTACTAGAGAAAATGTAATATGGATATTGTTGATCAAATTTGCTCACTGGAAGACTGGAAGTTAATGAGGTACATACCTTGGGAGAAAGAAAAGAATCGAATGTGAAAAATTAGCACATTAACTTACAAAATGTCCAAATAATTTAGTTATTATTTTGATGGTAAATACTGTCTGTATACATATGTATATATACATATATACATACGTGTGCATGTGTGTATAACATAACATTGCTTGTTCAATGTTATAATTTCCTGGCCCTTTAAGAGATAAGTTAGTTCCCTTAGACAAAGAGATGGCATAGCCTTGGTGGAAGCTGTAGCGCTTAGCGCACACTCTCTCTCAGCCCCAGATGATTCTCTGGCAATATTAAATTGAATCTCCACAACAAACTGCATGAGTTGCTTCACAACAGTTCACTAAGCAGCACCACAGGTAATAAAGATAAAACCAGTGGTAAAATCAAAAGTGATGACAACAGACTATATTATTTCAAAGCGAATTTGTGGTGTTTTTAACATCTTTCCAGTCACAATACTTGGTTTAATTTCCTGAATTCAAATACATCATGTTGACAACTTCTCCAAACTTAATTCAAGTAATAGATAACCTTACCGAACAACAAATATTTTGTTTCCTGCATCTGATGTTCTAATTTAATGAAGTGTGACATATTATCTGGGTGATGTCAGGTCTGAAAAATACAGAAGATAATTTTTTACTTAATGGTGAATAAGGTGACATTAATGTGACTAATATTTGAAACTTTTTTTTCTCTGAATATGATTAGTTGCTTGCTTACTTGGGGGCAGTAAGGTTGTTTTAAAAATATCCTGGCTGAGATAATATACAACATGAATTGATCTTCAGTAAGGCATTAGAGTAGACTCTGTGTAGAAAAGTCATTAACAAGAAACCCACTGTGATAATTTGAGAAAATAACACCCATTCTTCCCACCTCCTTGAATCTATAATTTTTGCCATGTAACTGTGTAGTACCCTCCACCCATAAATTGGGTTTCACATATGGCTTGCTTTGGCCAACGCATTGCAAACAGAGGCTTGGAATGGACTTGCGCATCTGGATTTGTGCTCTTGTCCTCCATTATTTCCATAAGAAACTTGCATTGACTGACCTGATGGTCCCAGAAGCATCAAAGTCATGCTAAAGTAGTTCTTGGTGAATAAGTGCATAAATGAATAAATCTCTGTTCTATCCATGCCAAGTTAATTCCCATCTTCCTTCCAGGGCTGATTACATTCTCTCTGCAGTACACAGGTGCATGACTGAGCGGGTGAACTGCAGACAACTAAGTCAGCCCAGCCAGCTGCCACCTGACCCTCCAAATATGTGAGCAAAGTAGCAGAGGTGCCTATCCCTGCTGATTCTAGAAACGTAAATGATAAATGCTTTTTGTATGCTACTAAAGTTTTGTGTATACTCATTTCACAGCATATAGTGATAATAGTTGAATGATCCACCTGCGGATTTCTTTGTCCCTCTAGATCCCTTTAACATGTACATCCTGACTCCACTTGAAAACATCTTGCAGTCAAACAAGAAAGAAGAGTGCTATTCAACCATAGCCAAGTTTCCAGCACTGTGGGGGGATACATAGGAAAAACAAAGTATGGTTCATGTCCTCAATAAATTTATAATCTCATTTAGAGAGAAAATTCACATACCCACAAGAGATAATTTTTATTGGTGTATCTTAACTGGAGGCTTATAGCAGTTTTACTGGAGTGCTTTAATCAAAATGTGCATATTTGCAGTGCCAGTCCAGACTTACTGAATCTAAAATTTCTAGGGATTGGACCCAGAGATATATATTTTGGAAAATCATTCCAGGGAATTCCAATGCCCTCCCCTGGTTAAAAAACAAATGGCAAGGGCTAAATAAAATACATATTGTATATGTGAATAAGTGCAATGAGATACAGGAGAAGTTGAGGTCAGTAGAGTCTCAAGCTTTCACAAAAGTCTTAAGATGTGGGGTCTGGACAAGTTCTTAAAGAATCAAAGAATTTAAAAAAAAACAGAGAGGAGGTGGGAATCCAAACAGAGAGAATGGAATCAGCTCTGGAAAGAAGATGGGAATTAATATGGCATGGATAGAAGACAGATTTATTTGTTTATGCACTTACTCATCAAGAATTTTATTTAACATTTACCACATGCCAAGCACTACTCTGAGTTCTTTACATGTATTGACTATCATGGTAACATGAGATAGGCACTAACAGCATTCCACTTCACAGTACAAGCTGACTGGAGTGGAAGAATTCCTGTTCTCTCCAGTGAATGATCTTGCATGGGATTAGTGCTGAGAGAAAAATCCTCATTGTCTAGACTAGCTTTTCTTTGCAAAGAAACCTAGTGAGAAAAACCAATGTTGCTGTAAATTAACCTTGAAATTAGACATTATAACAATATTTTTTCTCAAGTGTACATAGATTGCAAAAAAGAAGATAGAGATAAGGTTAAAAGGAGAGAGAATAAAGCCATTTTTTCCATCAACAGTAGTTAGAATTTTGTTTTAATATAATTCTGGTAAAACAGCTTGATTCTGATAAAATGATTCCTCTTCCTGGAGAATATATCATGCCTTATTCCATTTTTAAAGGCATGAGGGTATAGTCTTCTTTCAGCAAGTAAAAAAAAAAAATATCTAGGGATTCTGTCCAGTTAGGACTAAATTCCTGAGATGGTAATTATCTAAGGAGAGAACTATTGTGTGGGTCTTCAAAACTTTGCATTAAATTTGATGATATTCACTCAAGATTCAATTTTCATCATTCAAATTTTACCAAAACTCCATATATCATAAATATTTTATAGGATATGTCTTCTTGTCAATGCTATAAGAGTTATTTTCTCCTATAAATGAGCTCTGAAAATCATTCTAACCTCTTGCTTTTATTCTGAAAATCACTAGATATGAACACACACTCTGTTATATAGTATTAAGAATTTTGCAAATCTAGACCAATTTTATATTTACTTCTCTATTTTCCAGAGTATCTTCTAACTCTTAGTCCAACTAAATGATATCTATCAGAATACAAATATGTGATAATCATAGAACTATCAACTTTTAGCTATAAGACAAATTTATAGTGCTGGGATGACCTTCTGTAAAGAACCAGCAGACTCTAAGTAAAATTTAGACTAACTCAACCAGATATCTTTCTAACTTTTCTATCAACACTTTCAGGAAAAAAAATCATTTACATGAATTGTCCCAGTAATCTGTTCTCTTGGTTTTATGATTTGCTAACAAAATGCTAAAGTAGATAAATTAAGTTTATAATATACCTCTTGGTCATTTAAAACTTCAAGATTTTCACAAGCTAATCAAGAGATACAGTGTTACTTTATTTATTAGTAGTTATCAACCTGTTTTTCTGGAGGAAAATGTGAATATAATTAAAAAGTTATTTCTATTGATTGATTGACCTATATCTTCTTCTTTGGCCTCTTTGCTTACAGATGCCTTCTTTACTTTTCTTCTGTTCTGTGTCACGAGGAGACTGGCCCCTGCAGACTATTCCCCAGGTCTGTATATGTTCGCACCAGATAGGGTGTTGTCAGAGGGAGGTACTGATAGCAGATTGGGGCTGGGGAGGTGAGCAAGAAAATATTTTTCCCTCTCTCTCTTCCCAAGTAGTAATGCTGGTGACATGCATTGCTGCAGTGTCTATCAGACAGGTATACCAGATGGCCTTGGTAAACCACCTCTCCTGCTCGTGTTTTCTTTTTAAAACCTAGTTGTGGTAGCTGTTTCCTGCTACTATTAATTTGGGGGTTTCCTCTTTCCCTGATTGGCTTTTTAGCTCTTCAGTCACTTGTGTTATTAATATTCTGTAGCAAATATCCTTTATTTGAAATACTTAATGAGTGGTTTCTATTTTCCTGACTAGACTCTGATTGCTATAAACAATAAGTAACCTGTTCCAAAAAGAACTTGAGGCAGCTTACAATAAAGGCACAGGACCATCAGACCAAAATAAATTGGAATCCATCTAAATCAAGAGGTTAATATGATAGTTGAAGAGAAATAGAAAGTTTGATGTTCATAAATTAAATGACTTTTGTTTTACAATAGAAATTTTTCTCTCAGCCATTTTGCCCTCTGAAATTGAATAGTGAATAATTAATTAAAACTATTTAAATAAATTTGTCCAAGCAATATGAATGAGAGCATATTGGTGAAGGTGAGTGGAGGAACAGATCTTATACTGCTGTTCTAGTGCTGCCTGGACCAAGGTCAATCACACATGCTTCCACCATACGCACAAGACAAATACAAGTCACAGATGCAACCCCTTCCCATAGGTGCACTCAGGTTTATAAGCAATTCCATTTCTTTCTCTTCTCCTCTAGAAGAATATCATAATGTATAATGAATGATAATTAATGAAATTACTCTAAGGGTAACCTTGTTTTTTTCTAATTTATCTTAAAAATTTAATCATTCACAACCTTTGATATTTTATTTTAATAAAATAATTAGTTGCAGCACAGCTAACAACTAATCAGAGACTCACTATTATAACATAGCACATGGAGAATTTCTGGCTTACTTTAGTTGCAGTCATCATATAATTGTCAGAGCTTTTACCTTACCTTGAACACATACACATAACCTTATGCTTTTAAAATATTATCATAAAAGTAAATTAGAATGGACAATATATTATATTCCAATAGTCATCATCACATGTACTCTTAACAGTGAAAACATTTGGAAATGGAATGAGCAATAAGGCTTTCTGCAAGCTGTCAAAATTTTGTTTGTCATTTGAGACTTGAAACAAATTAATTATATCACCTATTTGACTAAGTTCCAGATTTATTAGTTGGAACACCACAAGAAATTGATGCAAAATCTCTGACTGTATTTCCTTTAAAAGGACAAATACATTGTATAAAAGCAGGCTGATATACCTTTGTATAATCTTGAGTATCTAATATATTCTAAAGTTTACAAGGCTGGGAAAGGAATTCAATTAATACTGCAACTGATTAGGTTAGTTGTTAAAACAAATAAAGTTACCTCTATAAGTTAAATCCTTCACAGATAAATTAACATTACTGTAGGGCCCAACATTAAACAGAGGCTGTCACCACCTTTAAAAGAATGTGTATTGTTCTGACAATTAAATCAGAAGCAGAGCAAGTCCATGGACCAACATGAGCACACCACAACCAACAGAAAATTATCTTGATTGCATGACCTCCTGAAGTTTATCTAAAACTTGCCCTTTTTAATATAAAGTACAGCATTAAAGTAAAAATTTTCCATTGCTTTGTATTACTTCATTAAGGTGAAAATTCCATTAAAGAAGAAATGTTTTTATCTCACTCACTTTGTCTCACAAATACCTTGTGTCTGGACTTTACAAGGTGTTCAATAAATATTTGTTTAATTAATTAATTAATAATGCCATCCTTGTTCTAATTTGAATGTATTGGGTGTTTAATGGTAATAATAAATTGCTGATTTATTAAGAATGTCATTTTAAATTAGTATATATGAATAAAAATCAAGTCCCTATCAGCAGAGACCACTTAGAAGGTTGAATACACACAATTTCTCTCATTTTGGGAATAAATTTTCCCTCCATCCAATATATGTGATAGGGACAGTTAGACCTTCCAACTGTGGAAAAGAGTGTCTTGCATTTACTGGATCTCAGGATTTATGTATTTTCAGCCTCCTTCTCAAGATTTTAGACCTTGTACCATGAAAAGCTTACAAATGCCAACATTATAAAAACAAGTTGTAACAATCTCCATGGGGGGACATTCTTTTTGGCAATTTATAATAGGCCAAAAATCCATGTGGTTTGGCTAACCAAACTTTGCTGGAAACAGTCATCAGACATAATAGTAAACTGACCTTGTTCCTGCCAGTTGCATTTTTTCCAGGAATAAACTCAAAAGTAACCCTTAAATAAAGATTCCCCAGTGACACCCTAACAATTAATCTAATTCTCTTCCCATAAAAAACTGAAGAAATTTTTTAAAAAGTGGAGAAATATTAGTCCCATAAGCTTTAAGAGACTGAACACATCACCAGGGTTGTTAAAACCTAACAGTTTTTGAAACGAGGCCAAATCCTAAACTTCTGCACTTTTTCCATCCTAATAGTCACCTGACTCCTATTCGAACATTTGGTAAGGAACTGCAACCAACAAAATCACTTAAATTGCTCTTTCTGATTCTTCTAATTAAACACCAATATAAGTGCAACAAAACATGTCTACAAACAACATTGTTACAGAATGGAGACCAGGGTTTTTAAAAATCATTAGAATATGTTTAATCCAGGCATATACATGCTGTCCACGTCCCATCTGCAGCAAAAAATGAATCCTCTGGTTGGAAGTGAATGTAACAGAATAAATACCATTTGAGGCCCAGCCAGTAGTACAAACAATTACCAATTCTATAGCTTGCTTTTCTTCCTCCTTTCTCTGCTACCATGAAAGAAACTAAGGCAGAAAGCAGGATACATCCAGCTGGGCTCCCTGTGAGGACACCTCTCTTTCTATAATCAAACTCCACAGAAACAGGCTCTTGCTTCTGGGAGATCAAACAGGAAGACACTGCTGCTCTGTAGATAATAAATAAGTAGACATCAAAGATCTGTAGACATTTTGATTAAGAAATGTTCTCAGTCTCTCCACACTGCAGACACTGTACTACTGATGTGCTGTAGCCTGAATGGAGCATACAGACTCTTATTTGTGCCTTTAGATCCTATGTTACAATGATACACACACATCGATTTGGACATTTGAAGGAAAGGTTAACAATATAATGACTCTTGCATGAACCTGGTCTTTGAATCAGGAACCTCCTTCATATGAGTGTTAAAATATTTTTGTGATCTATCACTTTTTCAAGAGTGAGACTTAAATGCCTTGTATAAATTAAGAAATCAGTGAAACCTAATCAAAAATGATATTGCACTGGTGAAATCAAGGCAAATTGTTTCCTTGCCCAAGGATATCATACTACATATTACCACAATGAAAGAAGTGCCAAGGAGGAGAAAACTTTGCTTCATTCTTTCAACCATTCATTTAAGTCTGAAGAGTCAGGCAATGGGTAACCAAACTTCCCAAGTGCAGAAGAATGCAAATACCAACATTCCACCTATGGAGGTAAATTTCCAATAAAAGCCACTTGAATAAAAATACCTTAAAAATTTTATAACTGTAAAGTCATTCCATAGAAAGGAAAAGAAAAAAAACCCAACCAGAAAATGAAGAACTTGAATAATTTATTTAATAAAGTCAAACAACACGTTATTACTCCAATTTCAACTTTGCTCTTTTTTAACTACATTTTATTGATTATACTATTACAGTTGCCTCATTTTTTCTCCCCTTTATCCCCCTCTGCCTTGCACCCTCCCTCCCACCAGCATTCCCCCCACTTTAGTTCATGTCCATGGGTTGTACGCATAAGTTCTTTGGCTTCTCCAGTTCCCATGCTATTCTTAACTTCCCCTGTCCATTTTGTACCTACCATTTATGCTTCTTATTCCCTGTACCATTTTCCCCATTCTCCCTCTCCTTCCCCTCCACTGATAACTCTCCATGTGATCTCCATTTCTGTGATTCTATTCCTGTTCCAGTTGTTTGCTTAGTTTTTGTTTTTGTTTTATGCAGTTGTTGATAGTTTTGAGTTTGTTGTCATTTTACTGTTCATAGTTTTGATCTTCTTCTATTTCTTAGATAAGTCCCTTTAACATTTCATATAATAAGGGCTTGGTGATGATGAACTCCTTTAACTTGACCTTATCTAGGAAGCACTGGATCTGCCCTTCCATTCTAAATGATAGCTTTGCTGGGTAGGATAATCTTGGATGTAGGTTCTTGCCTTTCATGACTTGGAATACTTCTTTCCAGCCCCTATTGCCTCTAAGGTTTCCTTTGAGAAATCAGCTGACAGTCTTATTGGCACTCCTTTGTAAGTAACTGTCTCTTTTTCTCTTGCTGCTTTTATGATTCTCTCCTTATCTTTCATCTTGAGTAATGTAATTATGAATGTGCCTTGGTGTGTTTCTTCTTGGACCAGTTTCTTTGGGGTCTCCCTGAGCTTCCTGGACTTCTTGGAAGTTTATTTCCTTTGCCAGATTGGGGAAGTTTTCCTTCATTATTTGTTCAAGTAAGTTTTCCATTTCTTGGTCTTCCTCTTCTCCTTCTGGTACCCCTATGATTTGGACGTTGGAACATTTAAAGTTGTCCCAGCCTCTCCTCATCTTTTTGAATTCTTGTTTCTTCATCCTATTGCAGTTAGATGTTTATTTTTTTCCTTTTGTTCCAAATCATTGATCTGAGTCCCAGTTTCCTTCCCTTCACCGTTGGCTCCCTTTATATTTTTCTTTTATTTTATTTTGTATAGCCTTCATTTCTTCCTTTATTTTGCAACTGATCTCAGTCATTTCTGTGAGCAACCTGCTTACCAGTGCTTTGAATTCTACATCTGACAGGTTATCTGTCTCCTCGTTACTTAGTTCTTTTTCTGGAGTTTTCATCTGTTCTTTCATTTGGGCCATGTTTCTTTGTCTCAGCACACCTATTACATTGTAAGTGGTGGAGGCTTAGGTATTCAACAGGATGGTGCAACACTCTTTGCTGCGTTGTGGCACTGCCTGTGGGGGAAGGATCAGAGAGGGACAATGCTGCTTGCTTGGCTCTCGCCCCACTTTCCATCACTTCCCTCTCTTCTTATAAGTAGATTGTGCCCTTTCAGGTGCTGATTCCCAGGTGGGTGGGTTTGTGTACATTCTAGGACCCTGTGGGTCTCTCCAAAGGACACTCCTGTGACTGGGAGTTTCTCCCACCTTCACAACCCCTACAGGATTTTACAGCTAGAGGTTTTGAGTCTTTATTTTCCTGTGCTGATACCCTGGGATTCTTGGTCTGTCTCACTCCCCAGTTGTTTCTCCTCATTTATCTGTGCACGAATGTGGGAGCCGCTGATCTATCAGGCCCTGTCTTGCCTTGCATCTTCTCCATGTGGCTGCCCATCTCTGCCCCTCCTACCAGTCTAGATGAATGTTTCTTTATCTCCTTGGTTGTGAGAGTTCCATGCAGTTTAATTTTTCTGGCAGTTCTTGTTGTTTTTGTTTTTAAATTGGTTGTTATCCTCCTTTTGGTTGTGTGAGGAAATGAAGTATTTCTTCCTATGCTTTCGTCTTGGTCAGAACTCTCAAATTTGCTCTTTTGAGGCTAATTTCACCTTCCAGGTTCTCTTGTCTCTTTCTGCACATGGCTGTCACCCTCACTCTCACAGCTCTTGAGCTCATGCAACAGAGCAAGGAGGTCTTTGAAAATAAACTATATTATGTTTCTGGGAACTACAAGAACTTGAGGAATAACACACTTCAGGGGAGATACTATTAAAAAAAAAGAAAATCTCTATCCTAAAATCTCTAGCCTTGATTACCTAATTATTTCTAAAAAGTCTGTTTATGATTTACCCCTCCTAAATTTTCTAGTTATCTTTTATAAGTTGCCACCCACCTGGTCTACAGGTCTAATATCAACTAGAAAACTATAAAGAATCATAGACCCCCATCCTAATTAACCAACCAATGTCACATGACAGTCCACCTGTTACTTCCAGAATTCTCAACCTCCCATTACGTCCAAGGGAACACTACCTGTGTGATATGACTTCAAGTGAATGAGGAGGATGACACATAATAACATCCACACAATTTTGAGACTTTATGTTTGAGAGTGTGCAGAGAAGTTGTTTGAATTCACCACCATTTAATCAGTTTTGCTGCCATGTAGACAGCCGTATAGTTTGTGATTAAGAGCCAGGCTCCAAATTCAGAATGCCTTAATTCAGATTCTGTCTTTAATTCATTAGCTGTACAACCTTAGACTATTTACCTAAGAAGCAGTTACTTAATTGTAATGGGAATCACAATACTAGTTACCTCACTGAGTTGTCATGAATGTAAATGAGATGATATAAGCAAAGAGTTTAGCTATGCCAAAAATATACTAAACTTTCAATAAATGTGAACCATTATTTTTCAATAATATATTGACAATATACTAAATATATTGAGAATATATTTAGAAATCCATGTCTCAAATATGGGATAAATGGCTGAAAGTGATAATATGTTTTAGACAGTTTATATAAACCTATGTGCAGAAGTTACATACTTTATGTAATAAATTCTTTGATGAGCTTATTATTTTTAATCAAATTTTATTTCTGTTACTTTAAAGGATTATTTTTATTCTGCAACCTTGAGATCTGTTATTGCAATGCCTTCTAGAATTTACAGATTATATTTGAATTACTCAAAGACAAAATCTAGAACCATCAAATAACTGACTGAGATTAATGAGTCTTCAAATTTTATTCTCCAGATCTCCTGTTTTACTTTATTTATCAATATTATTAATGACAGACTAAAGTGACCAATTTGTTTCATTCATAAACTATCTTTTCTAGGGCAATATTTGTACAGCCAAACAAATAATTCTTTCAAATATTAAAGTCAAGATTTTGGAGCACAGAATAAAGCTTTCACAGACAAAATGCTCAGCTTTCAGTTTTAGTTTGACAATTTGATACTTATATTTATTTATATAAATAACTTAGAGACCACATTCGTGAGCTCTGTTATTAAAAGGACCCACCCAGGCTATTATTGTATTCTCACTGCACTTAGAGGCCTTGCTATTTTGGGTATTAAACAAAAGCCACTATCTATGAGTGTGCCATCTTGAATCACACTATGAAAACTACTCAATGTTATGAAAGTTCAAGAATGTTCTTGTAATCATGTTTTATGTGACACTTCTTGATTACAAGGTCCTCGATGAGATCCGTATTGAATGCTATTGTGCAATGTTGTATTTCTGAATTGATCTTAAGCTGACATTGTAGATTCAATAACATACCTAACAGACATAGAACTGTTCCATCCAGCTCTTAGCAGTCATGATGGATAGCCCTAAGATCTAAAGTATGACAACATTTCTCAGGCACTGAATCAGACATTGTCAACTGAAGCCAGCTGAATCCATTTGATCTATGTAAAGATTCTCCTATATAGCATGTGAATGCTGATTTTCCCCTTGGAAAACTCCTTAGAAATTTCAAAAGATTGAGTGGCTCAAGAGTCCTCCCTCTAGCCAATGCTTTGTTTTATCTGGTCAGCCAACCTTTTACTAACACAAGAGTGGTCACCAATAAATCTCAGATTGTGATTATTCACCAGCACTTCATAGGGCTGGTTACTCCTTTCATATCATCAGATACTTTAAAGTTTTGTGAGAGCTCATCTTTAATTAGATGACAGATTTTACTCTGTGGATTTCTGAAATACAGCCAGGGAAAGAATGGTTTCATTTACTCTTAGAGCTATTCCTTACTTACTTCTTTGTTTTGCAGGTGGCATTTAAACAATAGTATTTTAAACTCTAAAAGTCAAGGGCAGGAAAGCAATCCCACTTGCCTCTATGGTTATAATTCAGAATCTGACTCATATGAGTGACAAAAAAACATAGAGTAGTGGGTCCTGCTGTCAGTCGGAGACAACAGTACTACCAACAAAATCAATCAGACTGCTGTTTTATTTAGCCATGCAGAAGCTTTTTATTTTGCTGAGATCCCATTTGTTTCTTCTTTCCTTTATGTCCATTGCTTTAGGGGACATATCAGTAAAAATGTTGCTGCATGAAATATCTGAGATTTTCCTGCCTACGTTCTCCTCTAGGACTTTAATGGTGTCACAGCTTATATTTAACTCTTTTATCCACCTTGAGTTTATTTTTGTCTATGGTGTAAGCTGGTGCTCGAGTTTCATTTTTTTGCATGTAGCTGTCCAATTCTCCCAACACCAGTTGTTGAAGAGGCTATTTTACTCTATTTTATGTTGCTGCCTCCTTTGTCAAATATTAATTGACTGTAGAGACTTGGGTTTATTTCTGGGCTCTCTGTTCTATTCTACTGATCCATGTGCCTGTTTTTTATGCCAGTACCAGGCTGTTTTGATTACAGTGGGCTTGTAATACAGTTTGATATCAGGTATTGTGATCCCTCCTACTTTGCTCTTCTTTCTCAAAATTGCTGCAGCTATTCGGGGTCATTTATGGTTCCATATAAATTTTTGAAGTGTTTGTTCTATGTCTGTGAAATATGCCATTGGTACATTAATAGGTATTGCATTGAATTTGTAAATTGCTTTGGGTAGTATGCACATTTTGATGATGTTGATTCTTCCAATCCATGAACATGGTATATGTTTCCATTTGTTTGTGTCTTCCTTGATTTCTCTCTTCAGTGTTGTGTAGAGAACTGACTGTATGGGAAAACATATTTGCCAATGATACCTCACACAAGAGTTTAATCTCCAAAATATATAAAGAACTTTCATGACTCCACTCTAAGAAGATAAGCAACCCAATTAAAAAATGAGCAAAGGACCTGAACGACCCTTCTCCAAGGAGGACATACAGAGGATCCACAGACACATGAAAAGATGCTCAATATCGCTAGCTATTAGAGAGATTCAAATTAAAACCACAATGAGATACCACTTCACACCAGTCAGAATGGCCATCATAAACAAAGCAACAAACAACAAGTATTGGAGAGGTTGTGGAGAAAAGGGAACCTTAGTGTACCGTTGGTGGGATTGCAGACTGGTACAACCACTATGGAAAGCAGTATGGAATTTTCTAAGAAAACTAAAAATGGATCTACCTTTTGACCCAGCAATCCCACTGCTAGGATTATATCCTAAGAACCCTGAAACATCAGTCCAAAAGAACCTATGCACCCCTATGTTCATAGCAGCACAATTTACAATAGCCAAGTGTTGGAAGCAACCCAGGTGCCCATCAGTAAATGAATGGATCAAAAATCTATGGTACATTTACACAATGGAATTCTATGCAGCAGAAAGAAAGAAGGAGCTCCTACCCTTTGCAACAGCATGGATGGAACTGGAGAGCATCATGCTAAGTGAAATAAGCCAAGAAGTGAAATACAAATACCATATGATCTCACCTTTAACAGGAACCTAACCAACAAAACAAACAAACATGCAAAATATAACCAAAGACACTGAAATTGAGAGTGGGCTGACAGTTGCCAGAGGAGAGAGGGGAAGGAAGATCATGGGGAAAGGGGAAGGGTTTACAGGAACAAGTATAAAGGACACATGGAGAAAAACTAGGAGGGGTGGAAATGGGAGGGAGGGAGGTGGGGAGGGCTGGGGTGGTGGGCTGAGGTGGGAGTAAAAGACAGAAAACTGTACAAGAACAACAGTTAAAATAAATTTAAAAAAAATCAATCAGACTAAAAGGGCCCCAAGTATAAATAAGGCAGTTGACTAGTCTGTGAGCAAAGAGGATTTCCTGTAAAGCAAAAGAGCAAACTTCACTCAGTAGCACATCAGTAAATAAGGGAGTCATTAAGGGATATATGAAAGATTGGTGGAGTGTTAAGGTGGATTTTTTTTTGTTTCAATATGTGCAAATTCTATCCAAAAAATTTTCTTGACCTTGACCCTAGATCTGGAGTATTTTGCTAGAGGCCAACTCAGCCTTTAGGTCTCAGCTTAAATATCACTTCTTTAAAGAAGCTTTTCCACTCTTTCCAAATTAAAATAGGTCCTGTGTTATAAGTGGCCATAATAGTCTTTATTTTTTCATAACTCATTATATTTTAAATTAATTATTAATGCAATTATCTGCTTAATTATTAGCCTCTCTGTTGAATTTAACATTTCAGGAGACAGAATAATGTTTATTTTGTTCTTTGACATAAAGGAGATGACCAATATTTGTTCATTGAATAGCCAGTGTTCAAGGAATGAATACCAAAATTGACATATCTAAGGACTTAGAATATTAGACTCAGATTAGACTTTAAATCACAACTGGCCCAACCTGTATTCCACTGTTGGAATAGTCTTTCATTGTGCTTACTTGATGATCATCTAGTTGCTCTTTAAACAATTTTGATGAAAGGTCAATAATTTCTGATGCATGATATTCTACTATTTACTAGTTATTGAAATTACTCTATCAAGTGTTTCTTACAACTTCTACTTTTTAAAAATCAACTTCAGTCTCAGAGGCAATCCAGATTAAAATCAATTCTTTCTTGTGTACAAGAGTACTGATGACTACTTTGTCGTAATGTGTTCCAGTACATCTTCCTTCATTTAGACTTAAATCCTTGGTTCTTCTAAATGCTCCTCATACAGTCTGGTTGATTCTTCTCATAGTCATTGTTCCTTTACTCAGCCTGTGTCCCAATTTGGCTAGATCCCACAACACTCCAAATACGGTATGACCCAGGCAAAGTACAGTGAAACCACCATTGTACTTGTTCTGGACTCTGTCATTTTATTAGCGTAACTTAAGTTGACATTGCTAGCTGTGTCTCTATAAAAAACTGAATTCTATTGGGCTCAGGATCTGCTTAGTAAAGCTGTGATATCTCCTGGAAATCTGAGAGTTATCTTTCTTTGCCATATTTGTGTCAGTATCATATTTGAATTTCAATGCCTTGGGAAAGATTACGTGACATAGGATCTGTGGTTTATTCCATAACAGCCCTAAAAATATGTAGTTTTCCCCACCCCCAGTTTCTTTATTTATACTTATTATCATTTGCCTCAAAATGCCACCAAACAAAACCAGGTCTTTTTGTGATGCTTGATAATCACTCCATGTGGCTGATTCCTAAAGAACCACGTTGGGCTGAAAAGGGCAGCATGAAGTTGTTATTCCAGTGGTGATAAATACTTCCTAGGCTTTTAAAAACCAAGTTCAGGGAGGAAGAATGCATCAAGTCTCTGAGTCCTCCGTGTCTACAGTTCCTACAAGCAGGCGTGGCCTGGTGGTGTCTCTGCCTTACCACTCCCCAAAAAGTATACATTGCACAAGCCTCCTGCTGCTCCCCACAAACGCCTCAAGGCTGTGAGCACAGAGAAGGAATCCTACCACATTCATGGTTCACTTCCTGTTCCTTTTTAGTTTACAAATTACACTATGTGAATTACTCCAGAGAAATGTATCATCTTTTCTCTGAGTGATAAAATGTCCTTTGTTCCCACACTTGCAGCTCCTCTGATGCTTTCTTTCTTTTTTTTTTTTTTTACTGGAGTTATATGGCTTAATTTATTTTGTCTTTCTTTTCTTTTCTATAAGGAAATAAACATGTAGCACTCTTGCCTGTTTATTTGTTCACTGTATTTGTTATATATTTGTTCATTTTAATATCAAAGTAATGTATGTATACATGATTTTAAAAGTCAAATACACTTATAGGTAACAAAAGAAAAAGTTGTCTTTTGCTCTGTTTCTTTGTACTCCCAAGTCCTGACAACACAAGTAATCATTCTTATCTCTTTCCAATGGCTTCTGGTATTCACTTCTTACTTATAAATAAAACATTATGTAATTATATCTTCATTTTTCAGTTTGTTTATATTACCTAATGCCTCTATAATGCAAGAAGAGGATCCCACTCTGTTGTACAAATCCCCACCTCTCTCTCTCCCTCTTACTCTCTCCCCACCTTCTCAATACAGTCATATCATTATTTTATCAAATTAATATTTCATATGTATGTTATGACCATAAATTTTATTAAGAACTCAGATAGATAGTATACTATAATTATGTCCCCCTAATTGTAAACATTTTGGGGTTTTTTAAGTTAGTAATTGTATTTTTCCTTATTTGCATAGCTTTATAAGTAATTAACGATGGTTTAAATTTTCAAAGAGAACTTTAAATGTACACTTACATATGGTCAAACTCATCAGGTAAGCTTTCAGTAACTACTACAACATTCTTGCCTCTCTAATTTGGCTTGCTGAGAAACTTTTTTCTCGAGACTTTTTTACCGTTATCCTGAAATTATCTTCATCGTCCTTCTGTTTGGCCTCTGTGTCTCAGATCCCATAATTTACTATTCCCTAGTATAATTCCCTCTGTTACCAGCACATTGTCACTGGTTTCCTGAAGACACAGGTTGCATGGGAGGTGCAGTTTTGAAACATTGTATATCTGAAAACATTTTTATTTCTACCTTCACATTTGGTTGATAGTTTAGCTGAGTATAGTATTCTAAGTTGGAAGTTATTTTCCCTTAGGACTTTATACATTTCTTTACTGTTGAAAAGATGAAAAGCTGTTGAACGATGTGGTAAGGTTCTCTGCTCTGCTCTCCTCCTCCCTCTTCCCCTCCTGCCTGCTTTCTCTCTTCCTCCTGCTCCCCTGCTCTCATCTGTAAGAATTCTAAGGGGGGGTAGGATCAAGGGTGGGAAGTGGGGATGGCTAGGGTGGGAGGAGTGGTGGGAGGAAAATGGAGACAACTGTACTTGAACAACAATAAAAAATATGAAAAAATTTATTTTCTTCATACCCATTGTTCTGAAATTTCATGATCAATTTCTCCATGGTTGGTGTTATTTTCATGGATTTTTTTCTGAGCTTTTCATGAACTCTTTCAATATGAAACTTTGTCATTTGAAGCTTAGAAGAGTTTTTTCTTGTTCAAGGGATGCCCATTTATTAAAATATCCTATTGTAGGATCAAATGCAATGCCTCATCTTACTGACCTTACTTGTAGCTTTTAAAAAATTATGATTTTTTTCTTTTATCAGCTTTGTTTCTCCCTTTGCTATTTGTTCATTTTGGTCTTTGCCTTCTACATCAGGGACTTCCAATGTCTGTTTTTTCCTTGGCCAGAAATTGAATTCAAAAGGGAGGTCCTAAAATTCTTTTGGAAGAAAAAAAAGCTGTGGATTGATGGCTGATGGCTCTTACTGTGAGTGATAGAGGGGGTACCATGCTGTTTTACTTGAGAAGTCCTAACAACAGTTTATGTAAATGTTTTGTCTTGAGCCAGTTTTTTTGAGCTCAGGATAGAGACTCTCCGGGCTACCTCTAAATTGTACTGCCATCAGCATTCTGAGAGTCAAAAGAGAAAAGAAGGCCAGAGGCCTACCACTGCACAACACAGAATTTCACATAGTTTACTTTTTTCCAGTTCAGGGCCACACCCTGTACTTAGGTTTCCTTGCTCTTCTTGAGCTAAGAGTCTCCACACATTAACTTTGCCAGAAATAGAAACTTCATTTCCTCTGCTGGAGTGGGACTTGGAATTTAGCTTATGAAGGCTTAGTGATCTGAGAGTTTAGCTCTTCCTTAGATAGAACTTTTCACCAGTCATCCTTATTTCTGTTTCATCACCTAAAAGTATAAAAGTATTACAAGTATTTGTATCCCAAACTCTTAAGACTTTGGGGGTTATGCAGATAAGTTGGTGGTCATGTATTTTTAGATTCCCAAGATAAATTCTTTCTCAAGTATAGTTAATTAAATATCACTTATCTAGTTTTCTATTTTCCAAATGAATAGATATAAAATTTTGTCTCAGAGTTGAGACACACTGATACTAAAAAATAAGTTATAGTTTATCAAAATTCCAATTTAACTGATTGTCCTATATTTTATCCAGCAATCCAAGTATGATGGAAAGCAGAGAAAAAAAGTATTTTTTAATATTTAAAATATTTATTATTAACAATTTAGTGTTTTTAACATAAAAATGTAATAGCATTATATAATAAGATGTAATTATCAAAACATAATTACAAAGTTTATAAGATATTTAATTTGTTTTATAAGATTTTTAATTTGATTCATGTAAATAGTATGCTTTTATTACATTTAAAATATGATCTAAGTTGACCAAAACGTGATTTTCAGAAGAATGACTTTTAAGGGAAATACTCATTATGTAAAGCAAGGGTTATATCTGTGTATGATGAGCAATGTCAAAGAATTTTATTTCTTTTATTATTATTTTTATTGTTTATACTATTATAGCTGTCTCAATTTTCCCCTTTGCCCCCAGACCCCCATCTCCCCTCCACTACCAGCCATTCCCCACATCATTGCCCATGTCCAGGCCCTTCACATACGTTCTTGACTAATTCCTTTGCCTAATTTCTTTGACTAATCTTTCAAAGAGTCCCCACTTCCCCCCTCCTCTCTTACAGTTGTCAGTCTGTTCCATGATTCTCTACTTCTGGTTCTATTTTGCTCATTAGTTTATTTTGCTCATTAGATTCCTCTCATAAGTATTAAGAATGCTGAAATTCTCACCTTAACAATAAGCAGAATCAACAGATGGTGTCTAGATTTGATAGAACAAGAAACTGATATTTTAAATGTAATATTTAGATTTTCAAACATAGCTAATAAAGTAATCCAGAACATTTTTAGATAAAAAGGGAATAAGAAGTGAGAAGTAGTATGAATAAAATCTTCAGCTATCATGGCAGAAAATCATTAGGTTTACGCTAATGTCTAAAGTTGAGGAAGAAGAAAAGCCATCCAACACAAGGGCAATTGCCAGAAGACCTATATGCAGGACTGACTGTGCTGGGAAGCCAGCTGCAAAGGTGTGTGGACGAGGAGGTTATGAGTTTTCACTGTCAGCCCCATAGTTTTGCTTTTTAATACATGTTTAATTTAAATTAAAATTTTTGAATTTGTTTTAAGAAATGCCTTAAGTGAATATTTATATTTCTAATTTAGTGTTTATTTTTATAAATAGCAAAAGAATTGTGCCCCTGATAAGCCTCTACAGCCTTGACTTACGAGCACTTTCAAACATATCTTCAAGTTTGGGGAAGAAGAGTTTAAGTTTCAGGGACAGAAATCTATTAGAGAAATTACATTTTATCTCTCCTAGTTAGAAGAGAAGCATTTAATAGGGAGAATGTTGACTATGAAATCAAACTCCCAGCAGGTGATAATAATCTTACTTTCATGAAAGAGCAGTCAAGGAAAACATATTCATGTGTATACTTCTAATGCTTGCCACAGTTACTGTCGGATACCTGAGCAAAGTTCCCTTTTTTAAAAATGATTAAATAGGTAATTGCTTCATTAGTCTTAATCTTGAGGTTTACTATAATCTAGGTTTCATGAATAAGCATACTGATTTATCTAATTAATTTTCTTCTAGCAGTAATTTCAGTTAATAGGAGTGATAAAGGCAATATACAGAAAGTGTAACATTCCTGTAATTACTTACTACAGTTATGAATATAAAAATATGTAATTTCTAAAATGGAGAAGGATGAAAAATGATAATGTATAAATCTAATACATTTGCATAGCATTATCAAACAAACTTGATATATAATGTATGGTCAATGAATCTACTTCAAGTCAAACTGGCTGACCTCACACATAAAAAAAAAATGCTGTTGTAGCCTTTCTGTTCAATACTGTAGGGCCTCTGATGGAGCTTTTCTGGTAATAAAATAAAATTACTCCAAACCTGCTATTCACCATGGTCTCATAAATAATTTGTACTCCTCGAGACAAAAACGTACTGTTTTATGGCCATCCAAATGTATGGTGAAAGTCATGTCTGCAAAATATTGAAACAATTTCCACAAAGTACACATAAAATCCAACCTGGTTACGTATTGAATACTTACTCTATTCAGTTGTATTTACAAAGGGACTCCTCAATGAAGGGAGGGAAATGATAGCAATGCCGCCTCCAACAAAAGCCAGGATTTGCATGAATCTTTTAAGTTTAAAGGGTTTTTTCTCTACTTAGGATTCATAATATATTGCACTTTACCTTATTTTATGACAGAAAGAAAAATTATGGCTCAATTTACTAAAATAATTATAATCATAATCACATCTGCTCTTGAAGACTGTCAAATATCTCCAGAGTGCGCTGTGTGCGTTTCCTTTCGTACATTCCCTCTTTTATGAGTTAATTAAACAATTTCACAGCATTATTGTACAACTATTCTGCGTGGCATATTGTTTGAGCAGAACATTCCCCTTAGTAGCTCTATTCTTCAAACAGATGTTTATGTAAATTTTTTCAAAGATTTTATTTGAAGAGCCATTTGCACATGTATCCTCCTACTAGGTTGTCACCTTTCTTTGGATTTTGAAGCAGCTTATCCCTATCTTATGGAAAACCTAATGTCATCAACAATCTTAAAGAAAGAAAAAAATTCATCCACAAATGTCTCAGGGCCATCCATAAGGATGTCAGCACAAATTACACCCAAGTGATAGCAACTCAAATTTACCTTTCATTAGAGTAGGAAGTTAATAGCAATAACTTTTTCTCAGAGGCACGGAAAAATAAAAAGGCACGATGATATATTTCTCCATTCCTCTCATTTTGTTTTTACAAATTTTTGCCTACACTTCTAAGCAGATTGGATTCATTATAAATACATTAAAATGACAATAGGCTAAAGAGACAGAAATGGATGCGAGGTCCCTTTAAGTTTCTTTCTTGCAAGACAACTGAATCAGCCATTCCCCAAGACATATTTTCCTGGGAAAGTGACACTGCATATTGTTCTAAATTGGCTGATCCTGCCTAACATTTTTTAAAAAAGGAGATGTCATCTACCATCTATTTTGAGGAGGAAGTGTCCGTCCTTACTTGACTCTAATCAAATTTTACAGGATTTTATTCTCTGGTCAGGTGTGCTTTATGCAATTCTCTCAATAGATTCATCTCTTTTCATTGTCTCTGTGTTAGAGAGCTATTGGAAAGTCAGCTGCATTCACCAGTGAAAATGTTGCATCTCAAGGGAAGAAGGGCTATTTCCTATTGTAGACAATCACTGCAGTGAAGTCATAATCACACTCTCTTACTCTCATTTCGATACATGGTGGCAAGAAAGACATTTCACCCTTGCTTTTGAACTATAGATGAATGAATTATGAGCATCTTACCTACCACTTTGAAAGTATAATGTGAATTCACTTGGATGGAAATATACAATGTTGAGAAAAATGAAGGAACCGGTATGTTTTCAGAGGTATTCTTCTATTTCTTTTCATTGTATTTCTTTCTTTTTCTTTTAAACTGAATTTGGTTCTATTTGAATAAAGAAACCTGAGAAGTAGAGGCATTAATTACTAAGAATTAAAATTATGCTCTCAAAACAGCACTTTATTTTTACGTGTAAAAACGTGCAAAATGATAATTATTGGGAAGTCTTAGGACAATTGTGCCATGAAGTCTGAGCCTCCTAAGCTAATAATGCAGCAGAGTTCGATGTTTGTTCACATAGGCATTCCAAGACCTCTTTGAACAGAAGCATGCTCTAGGAACATTATTTTAGTATAAGCTGACATGAGATGCCACTTTGGGAAAGGAGTTCTGGGATGATTAAGATCCTGGGTGCACTGGGAGGACATTTCTCACTGCCATGTGGGTGGTGTGTACCTCCAGTGAGTGATGGTGGAAGGGGACATAAATGACAGATCACCAGAAGTGGAGCTCTTCAGTCATTGTAAAAGGAGTCCACATAAGCATTGTTTAGAATAGCAGTAATTTGGAAACCACTTAAAATATTCACACATAGGTGTTTTTTTGAAATGGATTTTAATATATCTATGCAATAAAATGCTCTTTGGACATTAAAAATGATAATGTATTTTTTATTTATTAGCACTAACAAATAATGATTACAATGTAAATTCTTAAGAGAAAGAAATAAGTAAAAATCAATATGTGTATTATAGACTCATGTACTTCTACATTTATGTGAGTACCTGCTGACCAGACTAAGCAACTTGGGTCTTATTGCATTTATCCATTTACTTACTTACTTATTTATTTTCTCCCTTGCCTTACACTAAACATGGCTCATCTGACACGACAGTGGTCACAGTGGGCATCTGCAGAAACATCCCATGAACACAAATGCTAAGCTTGCAGGTCCAGCATAAGACTATGTGATTACATTTATTTGTGCGTTTCATCTAAATTTCCTTGACATATAAACATCTATCCAGAAAGGTACACTAACCATAATTGATTATCTTTATGAGTTTTCAATATTGAATATGTCTAAGTAACCACCCGCATCGAGGAAAAAAAAATTCCAGCCTCACTCCTGCGTCCTCCCAGGCACTACTGTGTCCATCCAAACTTGGCAACTATCTGACTTATCATACTTCGTTTGGCTTCTTTTGCTCAATACTATCTTTGTAATATTTATGTTTTTTACATTTAATTATAGCAAATTTATTCTCATAGCTATATAGCCTATAACTTTAAATATAGTGTTGCTATGAACATAGTCATGATATTGATTGATACCTGAATGTTAAGATGTTAACTTACTTTTAAATAACTAGAATAAGCCCCACTAAAAATGGGAGATATATATAATAGGGATTTATATATTGTGTATTAAGTACCATTGAGGTGGCTCCAACTCCTGGCGACTCTATGAATGAGTGATGTTCACACCCTCTTCTAAACAGCCCTGCTCAGCTCCTGTAGACTGGTGTCTACGGCTTCTATTACGAGGTCAGTTCATCTCATATTTGTGCTTCTTCATTTCCTGCTGCCTTCTATTTTTCCCAGCATTACTGTCTTTTCCAAAGAACCTGCTTTCTCATGATTCATGATATACCCAAGGTAGGGCAGCTGCAGTTTTGTCATTTTTGCCTCCAGCGATGTTTCAGGCTTAATGTTCTCTAGGACCCATTTGTTCATCTTTCTCTCCAACCATATTTCACATGAATCAGTTTTTTTCTATCAGCCATTGTTACTGTCCAGCTGTCATATCCATATATAACAATTGGGAATACAAGGGCATGAATGATTTTAGCCTTGGTCTCTAATAACAAATCTTTGCTCTTAGTAATTTTATATTATAGTTATTAGTTATGTATACATTATATATATAATTGTTGTGTTGTATTACTTGATATTTAAAGAATATATGTATCTATATTTGCTTCTTAATTTTCCTTTCTCATATTGTCCTGGTGAGAGTACGGTATGAAGGTTATGTTAGAGTCATAAAATGTGTTAAGAAGTGTTCCTCTTCTTCTTTACTCTGGAATGGTTTTTGCAAGCTCACTCTGACTATAAATATTACAAATATCAAGCATTTATGAGGAAGCCATTTGGTCTAGGAGTTTTCTTGTGTGAGGTTTTTATAATAATATACTTAATTTCCTCAAAAGGTATCTGATCATTTAGATTGTATCACTTTTGGTAAATGGCTTTCATGAAATTTTTCTATTTCATCTACATGATAGATGCCTAAATGTTTCTCAGCATTGTCTTTTAAATGTTTTAGTATTTATATTAACAATGACATTTTAATTTTTGACATTTTTTAATTTAAATGATTTTATTGTCGTTCAATTACAGTTGTCTGTATTTTCTCCCTACCTCTCCCCACCCCGTCCAAACCCACCTCCCTCCCTTGCTTCCACCCTCCCCCTTGGTTTTGTCCATGTGTCCTTTATAGTAGTTCCTGAAAACCCTTCTCCCCACTGTCCTCTCCCCCCTCCCCTCTGGCTATTGTTAGATTGTTCTTAATTTCAATGACTCTGGTTATATTTTGTTTGCTTTTTTTCTTTTGTTCATTATGTTCCAGTTAAAGGTGAGATCATACAGTATTTGTCCATCATCACCTGGCTTATTTCACTTAGCACAATGCTCTCCAGTTCCATCCATGCTGTCGCAAAGTGTAGGAGCTCCTTTTTTCTCTCTGCTGCATAGAATTCCGTTGTGTAAATGTACCATAGTTTTTTTATCCACTCATTTACTGATGGGCACTTAGGTTTCTTCCAGCACTTGGCTATTATAAATTGTGCTGTTAGAACATTGGGGTGCATAGGTTCTTTTGGATTGGTGTTTCAGGGCTCTTAGGGTATAATCCCAGGAGTGGAATTGCTGGGTCAAAAGGCAGTTCCATTTGTAGCTGAGGAAATTCCATACTGTTTTCCCCAGTGGCTGCACCAGTCTGCATTCCCACCAACAGTGTACTAAGGTTCCCTTTCTTTTGCATCCTCTCCAACACTTGTTTATTGATTTGTTTATGTTGGCCATTCTGACCACTGTGAGGTGGTATCTCATTTTGTTTTTAATTTGCATCTTTCTGATGGCTAGTGATGCTGAGCATCTTTTCATGTGTCTCTGGGCCTTCTGTATGTCCTCCTTGGAGAAGTGTCTGTTCAAGTCTTTTGCCCATTTTTAATTTTTTTTTTTTGTCTTCCTGGAGTGGAGTCATGTGAGTTCTTTATATATTTTGGAGGTCAAGTCTTTGTCCGAAGTGTCATTGGCAAATATGTTTTCCCATACAGTTGGCTCTCTTTTCATTTTAATGCTGCTTTCTTTGGCCATGCAGAAGCTTGTATTTGATGAGGTCCTATTTGTTTATTCTTTCCTTTGTGTCCCTTGCTCTAGGGGACATATTCATGAAGATGTTGCTGCATGGAATGTCTGAGATTTTCCTGCCAATGTTTTCCTCTAGGACTTCTATGGTGTTATGACTTATATTTAAGTCTTTTATCCACCTTGAATTTATTTTTGTGTATGGTGTAAGTTGGTGATGGAGTTTCATTTTTTTCATGTAGCTGTCCAGATCTCCTAACACCATTTGTTGAAGAGGCTATTTTTGCTCCATTTTATGCTTCTTCCTCTTTTATCAAATATTAACTGACCATAGAGACTTGGGTTTATTTCTGGGCTCTCTGTTCTGTTCCATTGGTCTATGTGCCTGTTTTTTATGCCAGTAGCAGGCTGTTTTGATTACAGTGGCCTTGTAATACATTTTGATATCAGGTATTGTGATCCCTCCTGCTTTGTTCTTCTTTCTCAAAATTGCTGCAGGTATTTAGGGTCGTTTATGGTTCCATATAAATTTCTGAAATGTTTGTTCTATGTCTGTGAAATATGCCATCGGTACTTTAATAGGTATTGCATTGAATTTGTAAATTGCTTTGGGTAGTATGGCCATTTTGATGATGTTAATTCTTCTAATCCATGAGCATGGTACATGTTTCCATTTGTTTGTGTCTTCCTTAATTTCCTTCTTCAGTGCTGCGTAGTTTTCTGTGTATAGGTCTTTTACCTCCTTGGTTAGGTTTATTCCTAGGTACTTTATTTTTCTTGTTGCTATGTCAAATGGGATTTTTTCCTGATTTCTCTTTCTGACATTTCATTTTTGGTGTATAAAAATGCCTTTGATTTCTGAGTATTGACTTTGTATCTGGCCATTTTGCCAAATTCATTTGTTAGGTCAAATAGTTTTTTGGTGGAGTTAATTTTTGACATTATTAATGTTTTGTTTTGGGGGGGTAAGATTTGTCCATTTCATTAGTATTTTTTTCTATGTGCAGGGTATATATCTTTTTCCTAGTTCTTTTTAATTTTTTTAAATTTTTTATTGTTGTTCAATTACAGTTGTCCCAATTTCCCCCCACTACTCTCCCCTGCCCTACCCACCTTCCACCTTCCACTTTCAATCTTCCCCTCCCCCATTGTCTTGTCCATGGGTCCTTTACACATGTTCTTTGACTTTACCCCCTTCTCTTCCCT